>CAXKVY010003465.1:0-63956 GCA_964058915.1 Tetropium fuscum | reverse complement strand
GTTGGTTGTATGTATTAATTGTTTCTTCGAAAATTCGAAAATATATATATATATATATATATATATATATATATATATATATATATATATATATATATATATATATATATATATATATATATATAATATATATATATATAGATGACTAATAAGGAAGACGCACTTACCAGTTATGTATCTGGACAGATAAGTATACGGAAACGAACCACTTAGAAGGTGCGCAAGTTCTTTAACCTTAACTGAGGATCTTCAAAGTGATGTACGATTTGTTTTATTGATAATTTATACTTGCATTTAAAATACTTTGTCACTTTTAGTGACATTTTGTGACATTAGTTTTGACGGAACTGAAATTCACATAAAATACCAACCTATTAAACTATTTATATTTGTTCTATTTCAATATATTATATATAAAAGCATTAGGCATACAGTTATCCAGAAGATGTTAAACTTTAAAATACATAAAATCTTGTAGAATTTATTGAAACAACTACTTTTTCTAGCTATAGGCTAGAAAATATTGTATTACAATAGAATTCTGAAACATTTAAAGAGAGAGAAAAAACCTCTCTAAATGCTTCAGAATTCTATTGCATATGTAATTCAATATTTTCTAGCATATAGCTAGAAAATGTACGTAGTTGTTTTAATAGATTCTACAAGAGTTTATGCATTTTAAAGTTTAACATTTTCTGGATATCTGTATGCCTAATGATTTTATATATTATAATATGTTCAAATAGAACAAATATAAATAGTAGAATAGGTGTGTTTTCTGTGAATTTCAGTTCCGTCAAAATTATAATGTCACAAAATGTCACTAAACGTGATGAAGTATTAATATTTTAAATTCAAGTATAAATGGTCAATAAAACAAATCGTACATAACTCTGAAGATCCTCAATGGAGGTGAAAGAACTTGTAGAACTTCTAACTGGTTCGTTTCCGTATATGTGTCCAGATATACAACTGGTTTGTAGTTAAACTTTAAAATGCATAAAATCCAATTTTTACCCTGGAATATACATATATTAGCTTTGAAATTCTTTGCCATTCATATTTGTTTCGTGAAAAGTAATCTTGGGTTTGTAGCATTTAATTACATAGAGAAATAAGCAAATATACGAATAATAAGGAAGACACACTTACCAGTTGTATATCTGGACATACACACGGAAACGAACCACTTAGAAGTCTAATCTAATAAACACAAAATTCCAACAATTGTCATTTTAACTTCATTGTTATCAATATAAAAGTGTGTTGTTTTTAATCGATTTAAACTAGCATGTAAATTTAATGCAAATTCTGGCTCGTGACGTGTAAAAATTGGTTTGATGCATTCCCTATACGAGTTGTTTGTCTTTAAACTAATTAAATATAAGTAGTCTCTAAAATTCTGTGCAAGCAATCAGGATAACATGACTAATGTGTGCAACACATGTACACTTTGATTGAGAGGAAAGTGGTGCGTCCGCCGTCTCTCCGATGATAATTGTTAATTAGATATCTTCGAACTACTTAAACGTTAGAGATATTTTATATTCTGCAGCATCCACATGTAGATCGTAGCTGTCCACATGTGGATAGCGTGACAGTTACTACTTCATTTTAATTATTGTAGGTACTTAGAAATGTTGAGAGATACCTATACTATAGTACTATACTATATGAATACTATACGAATACTATACTACTTATAGGTAGTATGATACTTTACGAATAGGTATAATTATAATATTATAATTGCATAAATCGTTAAACTGTTTAATATATAATCTGAAACATTCCCTCAAAGCGTCCTCTATTATACTGAGGTTTTTCTTAATTCTGCGAACATTAATGCACACTGTATAATATGTTCCAGAGAAGCTTGGCGCTTATGGTAGCCCCGCGCGACATTCCCAAAATTGTTAAATTCCCCTTCTTTTCACATCGAGAGCGTGCACAAATCTCTCCCAATTGAAAAAATCCTATTTGTCCCCAATTTTCCATCGTGAAAATGGTGTTTACTTTAAAAAACGAGCTAAATCATACATAGGAAATAGTAATGCAAAACAAATATTACGAAGTTCTGATCCATAACATCGCACTCGGCTTCGTAAAGGTAGGAGATGCGGCTGTCGATTTTCGCGACACCCGTTCACCGGAGTTCGCCCACATGGTAGTTTACTCACGTATTGGCCGCCTGCAATACCAATTGATATCGATCTGCGTCACTTGCTTATGCTGTGTATTGACCGCGCAAGTTCACCGAGTAATTCTCCAAAAGGGATTAGTGATTCCTAAAAATATTTGTACTTTACATAATATAAACTAACTCATTTGATAATGTTTCTTCAAATGCATTTGGGAGCTGCAACTGTCAACGACTAAAAACGCGTTTACGCAGTGTGAGCTGGCCTACTATTTGAGTCAGTTACTGTCGGTGAGCTCATGTAAACATATCGAGGTGGCAAGTAACTGGCACGCCCAGCTACTTTAAAATATTTATTTCTACTCTCCACCATCACCATACAAATAGGCACATGTAAATATACATGATCAGAGTAGCTGATTAGGTGAAAGGCGCGTTTACACGGTGTGAGTTGAGAGAGTCAGTTACTGTCGGTCAGTTACTGACTCATGTGAACATGTCGTTCGAGTTACCCGTCGTACAAGTTGGCGAGTAACTGGTGTGGCGAGTTACTTCAAAATAGTTTGTTCTACTGTCCACTGGCTCTCCCCCAGCATGCAAACAGGTCAACTACTGGCTCGTCTAAATACATTATCAGTAGCTGACTAGGCAGTAGCTCGCTAGGGCAGCATTTAAAGTAAATTTCCCAGAGATCTCTTACACATCCAGTCTTTTATCCAGACTCTTTTCTTTTTAATTTATTCACGTAACATGTCTGATAATTCATCACATAATACTAAAGAAAAAGACTGTAGAATCTTACGAATAATAACTCTTCGTACCACAGACATTCCTGAAAAGTTATGTGGGTTGGGGAAAGGAAACCGTCAGTTTCAAGATATATATGCTCCCACAAGTCGGTATTTTTATAAAATTGTTTTTTGGCACACGTTTTTTGCCATAATTCTCTTGGTAACTCCTCGGCCGTTTGTTTTAAACCCCGTTTTTCAGTCAGTCTTTTCCTAGACTACTTATAAGACGTGTAAACGTTCATCTTAGCAATTTGGGCATGCCTTTTCATAAGTACTCAAGTTATGTCTACTTGGAAAAAATAATGCTATTAGCATATTATACTTATATAAATTATAAAAAAGCTAAGACTATTGATAATTTACATAAGTACCTTTAGAACTAAGTATTAAAAGTAATTTTGAATAGGTATTCAAAATAAAATTTTGTTGAAATTAAATTAATAATTTCAAATTTACAAACGAAATGCTTTTAATAAAAAAAATAATGACTATTTTCAACAGATCCTTTGTTTCATATTTTAACTCGCTAAGGAATTAGTAATAAATCAATATGCTTAACTGAAGAAGCTCAAGCGGTAATGTAAAGTAGAACTAACGGTTATGTTTATTGAAAAAAGTAATAGATGATTTTAGTCACGCTACGTGTAATTCAGTTTTTGTTTTTCTTAATTTGGCATAAGAGATTTCGTTACGTATTTCTTCTTTTTGTGAATGAGCTGACTGCCGAAGATTTTATAAATAAGTATCCCGCTTTTAAATCTTAACCGACTCTTTATTTTAACCGTCGCATTAATTATTAAAACACAACGTTAACACCAAAAATATTTTTTGCATGGTTGATAATTGTTTATGTTAATTATCACATATTATACCGCCACTGTTCAAAGGGTCCTAATAAGGAAGCTGAAAACTACGTAAGCCCACAATAATTAAGCAAGACTTGTGTTTTCTTCTATTGTTGACGGAAGGACTATTTTTACACAAGAAATATGCCAGATAGTTATTTTATATACTTTGAATTTAAAAAATTCCTAGTTTCTAAATATTTCTTAAGCTAAATTATTACTAATTAAAAAATTAATTACCACTTGAAACTTATTGTGGTTGTTCTGATGACTTATGTCATATTTTATGTTTATTGGAGATTATCGTTTTCAATTGTGTTGTCCGACAATGTATAAATCAATACCAATAAATTTAGCATGTCAGTAATCGATGTTGTAGCTACTGAATGTAAAATAATAGCTTTATTATTTTATTTATTTACAAAAAAAATACGTTCTATTAACAACATTTTGGTATGAATATAAATCACTCTATTCTAAACTTAGCTGTTTATGCGGTAAATGAGTTAGATTTCTTTATTAAATAGATCTTCACAAAATAAAAACGTCTTACAACACCAATACACAACACCGCTGCCTTTATATAGCTTGCCTTATTTATCCCCTAAACAATATAATCAGCTTCCGCCTGATCTTAATAACATCTATTATAAATAAATAAAAAACAATTCATGAGAGGAACCCAGTTCTAACAGTCCATGGTAAACCATAAACCATGGGAAACGCGCGTCGAGCGAAGTGAAAGTGTTTTGGTGTTTGTGGAAACTACTCCGAGTGTTATAGTTACATCAAAAGTTCCAGACCTATCCAATGGTAAACCATGTAATCAAATAAAAAAAAAATCTTTTTATTTTATACAGACATAGGAATTGCAAAGATTCAATTATTTGACCAATTTTCTTATTTTTTAGTACATTTATTATTGCAACCCTCAGATTATGTTTTAAAAACAACTATTGAAGGAATAATAGCTGTGTGCAAAAATAAATTTACACCTGTATAATCTATTGCGGATAATTATCAGGTAATCATACCCTGATTGGTCTTTATATATTGTCAGGATCAGGGAAACGAAACCACTATCCGTTATTGTCCTGTCTGACAATTTTAATAAATTCCGTGAAGTATCACAGAAACTGTGAGGCCAAGTACATGAAATAAAGTTAGGACGTTTATTAGCAAAGAAAGAAAAATCACAATTCTGAGAATGAGTTATATACCGATATGGATAGGGGATTGCTACAAGAAAACGTACAGTAAGAAAATAATGTGGTGAATGTATATGTATATGTATGTATATGGGTCGGAGTGTAGTGGAAGGTAGTGTTACACTCCCATCCCACCACAGCACTTAGGCCTCATTAGGCCCTTTGTGCATTCCTCCTTTTTACTTAAGTACTTTTCCTCAAACCATCCTATTTATTACGGGTGGCCTGGTGGCAAAGTCTCTACAATTTGTATGTATGATGGTATGGTAGTATGGAGTTACCGAGATTGATTACTCTGGTCCTCATTACCATTTATCTGGGACCACGCGTCCGTGGCAGATGTGTTGAGTGTTCCCAGGTCTCGGGCAGACGCCACAGTCCGAGCCCATGCCTGCCTAGGTCACCCATCCAAGTGCCACCAACGCCCGCCTAGCATAACTTTGAAGATCTTACCGGTCAAGTCTAAGCGGCTAGGCGGTCCCATTAAGTCACCTTACCAATGTGGTGAATATTTTGCATCCATACGTTTTTTTCGTGAAAATGATAATTTATGTAATCAACCTCTTATTAAAATGAGAAAAAAATTTATTGAGAAAAATAAATATATCTACGCCAATGTTTAAAGATAAATATTAACAGGTTGGTAGAAACGGAGCTTACCAAGTGTAGATTGTCATATTTTCTGATTCCTCTTTAACCGGGTGGGTGGAGTTTGCATTGGTATGCTATACATGGATATTGGAAATTTCATATTAACTATTTGGAACTTTTGGCCGGTTAATATTTAGAATACGTAACGCTACAAAGATGTTAGGAAAATGCTAGCCTAAATAGCTTTTGAAATGTTTGTCTTTAATGTTTGTTGTATAATTTTTCTTGTATAATTATATTGTTCACTTTAATTTAATAGAATACATGTTATATTTTCAGGAACATAATGCTTGAATAATAAACATGAAAAGGAGCAATTAATATTATATATTGAATATTATATTATACCTTGATATAAATGGTAAATCTAAAATGGACGGGAAATTCCGGACAGATATGCCTTCAAGGTATACAAACAGATTTAGGAAAATATGAATTTACAGTAGGTAATATCGTAGACGTAATACCTAATATGTGGTAATATAATATCTATTTATAAGTAAAATAGCATGTATGCTCATGTTTATACAGGTAGATATTTTTTGATGAATTGTTAATATATCACCCATACATTTACCCATAATTATTTGTAATATAGCGCAAAGTTTCACCTGTTAAACTTGTCTCACTTGGCCGTATTTGCGGAAATCACAATTGTCTATAATTAATTCTTATACATTAACTAGCAGCCTGCGGCAAGGTGTAATACGGGGTCACATAAGCAACTAGTTATTATATGACCGCTGGTAGTGCATATTTACTCTATAATAAAACATAATGCTTGAAAATATTTATCTGTACCTACCTATGCCGCAGATAATTGTTCAGTCTACTGCTGCTCAATGTCTTTATAGATGACATTGTTAATGATTTGCGTTCTCAGTACTTACTCTATGCCGAAGACTTAAAAATGCATAAGGGAATTTACTACCTTGGTGATTTCTATCAGCTAAAAACTGACAATAAAAACGAATGAAGGGTATCGTTGAAATAAACTGCATATAAATTGGCTATCCTAAAGAGTCCTGTGCAGAAGACAATATGAAGTAAAATATAAAGTACCGGGGGAGAGGGGTACAAACGTACCCCAGAGATACCCAGATATGGCATCGGATACCTCTATAATTTAATTTATTGACAAGAGATGTGTCCCAAATATTATGTAATATTCATTTTACATGAATCAATATTAGCAGCTGAAAAAAAAAACTGCGACGCTAGGCTTTATATTAAGGCATTCCAAAGGTTTTAAAGATAATAGCAAATTGAGATTCTTGTTTAACTTGAATATGCAGATGTAGTCTGGAGCCACATTATGTTGTGCACGCCACACCAGTCGACTTGAAATAAAATCTTGAAATATTAATGCTTCACCCAGTACAACTTGTATCTACCTACTAAAACATTTTTAATTTTGTGATCCATGAGGGATCACATTCATCATTCCTATGTTTGTTTCGTTTCAGATAAAAACGGATTTTTAATCGAAATGCTCGGATTTCGATTTTCAATACTTTCGATATTTAAAAATTAACCTTGGACATAAAATCTACTCCACCACAAATTCGTGTCCAGGTAAGCCTGCTTCCACTTGCAAAAGAGGCAGAGCTGAAGATTAATTACGATCTGTGTATTTTATACTAAAATAAGAATAAGTCACCATTGGTTAAACGTATTAACTATTATAGTGTTAAGAGTGTGTTAGAAAGAGCGTGGAATGGAGCGTGGAGCGTGGATAGTGAATACGTGTTAATTGAAAATCGACTAAGAAATGTGAATGCTGAAAAAATTATAAATGAAAACGCATCATGGCATGCATGGAGTGAATCAAAATGGAGCGAAGTTAGGAATTATTTGAACAAGAAAATAATAAGCTTTTTGTTCTATTTCCGCTGCTGAAGATACTAATGTAGGTTACACAATAAAATCAAAAATCACTGCATTCCCAGATAGAAATCTCCAATGTATTTAGGATAAGGGACATTATATAATTTTTTTGCTAATTAAATGACGAAATGATGAAATGTTGGAATGATGGTTAATCTTGCAATAAATTACAATCAACTGGAAAGAGAAAAGCGCGAAAATAGATTAAGATTTTGATGGAGGAAGAAATGGAAGATGCTATCTTCAGCACTCCAAAAGAGTGTATGAGTCACAACAAGCATCTCCAAAAGCAACTGTAGATATTTGCTTGGAGTTGCAGAATGCATAGTAAGGATAACAGCAACTTCCACAGGCATATAACTGGTGTGACGGAGGAAAATTCCATTATACGTTTGATATGATGATGGCATCTCATAAATAAATATTTGAAAATCTTTCAGCTTTATGCAAATTCATAGTTTAATTTAAGATCAGCCATCGTAGTAACATTTCCTATAATTCTACATCTGTTGCTTCATACTAAATGCATTGGAGATCTCTATCTGGGGTATTAGCAGATTTTTTTCGCAACGCTATAAATATATATTTAACCTAGTAAGTTTTGTGACAGAATGTCTTTTGTATGAGGATTTCTCGGAACTGTAAAATCCCGAAATTAAATATTTTTAAGGCTTCATTTTGTGACATTTCAATTGCATTTTTTAATTTCAGACCGACATCGACAGACAGATATAGGCAGATAGATTTTTGATCTTGATACCCACGTTACTATCTTCAACGGCGGTACCAGAACCAGAAGACTTATTTCTGTTAAAATAATTTAATTTTACACTACTAGAGTACACTTCTTACGGCAACCTGTATGCCTTGATGCGTTTTCATTATCAATTGTAAAACAGTTACATTTCATAATCGATTATTTATCAATTAACACGTGTTCACTCTCATTCAATTCTGCTCTCTTTCTAACATACTTTTTATCATAGGTAATGGGTTTAACCAACGGTAACTTCTCATTTTAGCATAAAACACACAGCTCATAATAATCAGTTTTACAGCAGATTTACCTTTTTTGCAAATGGACAAGGGGATACCTGAAGACGAATATGTGGTAGAGTAGACGTCGTGTCCAAAGTTAGATTTAAACTATTGAAAGTATTTAACTGCTCGGGGTTCGATTATAAATCCATTTTTCTCTGACAGGAAAATTTGTTTAAATGATACGAGTGATACCAGAGTTAAAAGATGTTTTTATACAAAACATCTAAACGGTTAAAGATATTGATAAATTCTTCAGGACTGTTTTTTAGAGAATTTCTTTTTAAATTAAATTGAATACAAAATATTGATACGATGGATTAAGAGATTTCATCAGGAACATCCACGGGAACATCCGATGATATCTAGGGTGGCCACCATCTCGGACATATGACGTCATATTGGTCACCTGCTACAAAATCAAGTAAAACACTTGGTAAGGCATGATTATCATAAAGTTTTCCACGGTCTTTGTTATGCCTCGACTATTATGAAACAACAAAGCTTTGCATTTTTCAGAAAAAAGCAGAGTGAAAGTTGCAAATTAGTTTTATTAAATAGGGCCTAGTACAAAAGAAACAGATCAAATTGATTTAATGGTGTAATGAAAAACAAGTAACGCGCTATTAAAATTGGTATAGACAATTGGTAAAACACAAATCGGATCGTTATTCATTAACAAATCAGATGTTCTCCATTTTATTAAAAATACAGTAGATGGAAAAGTTTTTTAACTGACTCCTTTAAATGGTGTTTACGATTCTAGTTAATTAATGTGCTGGTTATGCCCGCCCGTTAAAATATCTCAGTTATTGGCCGCTGTTATTAGTGCATTAGTGTGTTGGAAATCCATTAATGTGCCTATATTAAAATTATGCATGTTGACTGTAAATATAAAATAGGCGATTGATATAAAATCAAATATAAACCAGTATATTTAACTAATTGATATGCAGATGGCTAATTTATCTGTATCACTGCATTTATTATCTTCCTAATATAATCCTAATACTAGCAAATTTGATATTTAATTTAATAGTACCTAGTATCTGATCTTTTCAACTCCGATGGTATGCGACACATGTTGCATTCGTAGTTTAATGCCCATATAGCTATACCTATATATAGTTTGTATTTAGAAAATCACTGAAATATATGCCAGCCAGCCTTATGTATAACTGTTTGTACTTTAATTGTGTATATTCTAACATATGCCAAATGTTACAGAAATATTTTAACACACCCAACAAAAAAAATAACATATGGGCTTCGAATGGAATTCACAAATCAATCTACTTAGTTTCAGCATATGGCGGATTGAATACAATTCTGATTTATCAAAAATCATGTGTGTATATATGTCTATAAAGCGGTGCATATTTATCTGAATTTATATAATATAATCAAAGAGTTATATAATCAATTCAAAAGTTATTCCTATTTTAAAATATTAACAGTATTTCCATACAAAATTATTTTATCATGTACAACTAAGCCTACAAATAGCTTGTGTGTATACTTTACTCATATTTTAAAGCTATAATACATAAAATGGATTCTAATTATTACTGAATATTCAAGTTTAAAAATGCATATACATATTTATATAATAAAAATGTATGAAATCTCAAGAAATATAAGTAATAAGTCAAGGAAATATAAGTCTTTCAAAAAATAGTCTATTTGATTTCGTCATTAACTAACCAGCGAACATTGTTGCCAAGTCTGTCAGACTGTAGTGTTAAAAAAACTTCATTTGTATTTTAAGGTTATTGTGGAGTAAACTAATTTTTCAAAAATTATTGAATGAATACAACTTATTTTGACAAATCGGTGGTCAAAGTCAAAACCTTTTAGTAAAACATTATTTTATAGCTTACTGTGTTACTTAATTTTATTTGGCCATCCAGATGTACACATATATTTTATTTTCCGAAGAAATAAAAGTCAAGGTCGAGGTCAGATTGATGTACCTATTGTAGAAATATAATATAGTATAATATACACTCCTTTTGTACATGTCATAATAACATTCCGAATTTCACTAGTATGAAGTGTTACCGTATTGCTGACCCTTTTAGGTGCTTTTAGTATAAGAATGGTTTATTTTGGTGGAGACGATCAGTTCGTTAATTTTTCCCTGCTGGTGAAAATGTTACTGACTAAAATCTGAATCTGGCTAAAAATACTCACTTATAATATCACAAGAGCTTAAATTATATCCGGAAATATTTTTGAGGCCACGAATATTTTGAAAATCAATTAATTTTATATCAATTTCTTAAAACATTCGTGCGCGAAAAAAAAAATTCGTATTTTATGTTAAATTAAACTTTATAGACACTAATAAAATAAATTTCAATAAAATAAATTAGTCTTAATAAAGTCTTAGATATGTCGTATTAATAACAAGTACATTATTTAGTGGTATATTATTTATTGTAAAGAAAATATATAAGATGGCAATGTGTAGATCATATAATATATGTTTATTATTATTATTAGTATATTTACCTTCTCAACTCTGAAAAAATTTTCACTTATTTGTCACCTCGTCTCGAGAAAATTTCCTGAATTTTTTCAGGTTGCCATGGTAACGAGTCAAAATAATGGATCTTATTGCTTTTAAACTAGAGGTTTGAAATTTTCTATCTTTGCTACAAGCTCCTTGAAGCGGCTAATCGACTCGACTGCTTCGGCATTTTCATATAAACAAAAATCCAACAACATATTTTATGATCAATCACAATGTAGTTGAATATAGGGACAATTCCCTAATATAAACTGACTTTTTTGTGATAATGTTTATATTGTTGATTGTTTTAAATTCTATTGGTAGATGGCTGTAAAATTTAGGTTTAAAATATATAAGATATCTTTGTGTTGTAATGTGTAAATATTAGAGAACGTTTAATATTAAATTAGTTTCATTTCTAGTATTATAGTTATATTCTACATTGCTTTTCAGTATATTATAGTTGAGATAATAACGCACTAAAAACGGGTTAACTATCTATTTTTTGAGCAGTAAGATGGATCTTAATGAGGTTTTGTGCGTTCGATTCGTGAGAGCGTCTACAAACTTTGTGAACTAAATTGTAGAATGCATTTTGAAAAAAATGCATTTTTGCATAGAAATATGCATTTTAGAAGTACATCTCGAAGAGACAATAAACAAAAAATTGTCTCCTTTCCAGTCCAGTTTTGCTACTCAGGGGTTTTTAAGGTCTCTGAACACGAATATACAGCAACGGTATCTGAAGTACCTGGTACCACCGTTGCTGGTACCCAGGGTGGACACTGGACATTGATACTGTTTTTGTCGATATCACGCAACTCTGTGCATTGATTGTTTTTTTGGTGTTACCATAATAATCATCCTAGAGCTACAAATCCGGATAAATTAGAGAATTGTTGTCGTTTCTTAACAATACGAAACTTAGCAATAGTTGAAGAGGCTCTCTCTGTCTCTCTCCCTCTCTCTCTCTATATATATATATATATATATATATATATATATATATATATATATATATATATATATATATATATATAAATATATATATATATATATATATATATATATATATATATATATATATATATATATATATATATATATATATATATATATATATATATATATATATATATATATATATATATATATATATATATATATATATATATATATATATATATATATATATATATATATATATATATATATATATATATATATATATATATATATATATATATAAATATATTAGCTTTGAAGTTCTTTGCTATTCATATTTGTAATCTTGGGTGTGTAGCATTTCATTACATAGAGAAAGAAGCAAATAGACGACTAAGAAGGAAGATACACTTACAAATAAAACTTAGTGGTTCGTTTCACTTGTGTATCCAGATATAGCACTGGTAAGTGTATCTTCCTTCCTATTCGTCTATTTGCTTATTTCTCTATGTAATGAAATGCTACAAACCCAAGATTACTTTTCACAAAACAAATATATATATATATATATATATATATATATATATATATATATATATATATATATATATATATATATATATATATATATATATATATATATATATATATATATATATAGGTATATATATTATATATATATATATATATATATATATATATATATATATATATATATATATATATATATATATATATATATATATATATATATATATATATATATATATATATATATATATATATATATATATATATATATATATATATATATATATATATATATATATATATATATATATATAATAAAATACCCGGTATTGCTATTGACCTTCTGTAAAATTCCAATGGCCGATATATATCATGTTGGTTTGCATGACTAAAATTTGTAATTACACTACGATAAACAAGGTGTGTACTCCTTGAGACAATATCAATTCAGTTTGCGAACTATTTTATACAAAACAACAAAATTGCATGTAGTTTATTGTCCCCAAATTTAAAGAAGATCTCACGAGCATGTTACACAACAAGTATAAGATACAATTATTTATAAATCCTTTTATTAACTAATCTTGAGGTACTATTTGTTTAAGTATATTACATGAATTTTTTTATAAGATGGTAAATAACTTTCCACAAAAGATTAAAAAACCATCCATCCATTTAGTCTTTTATGGTACCACCATTACATTTTACTCTGTAGAAATATTGGTTATACACTAAATGATTTGATTACGTTATATAATTTAAGTCACTATTGGGTAATTTGGGTAGCACTATTATTATGCATTAGCTTTGGTATTTCGTGTATGGAATATACGAATCCCCGAAAAGATAAATTTAAAATAATTTTCTTGGGACCGGCAATGTTGGCATACTTCAAACCGGAGCATTTTATATAGTAAACCCCAGTCAAGTAAATAGGACATGGACAGACTTCAACCAAATAATGTTTAGCCAAGTTATGTGTATGGTGGTCGTAGACAGAAACAAATTACAACAGATCGGATTTTATTCAGGCGGGTTCTTCGTGAGATGACTGGTTAACACGATAACTCAGCAACAACAACTTGAAAAAAATGTACGTATTTCCCTCAACGTATTTCATGGGGTAATTTAGCTAGGATGCAGTCAGCTGGGTACCCCAGATACATGATTTTTGTAAACGTAGTATACAATCCTTGGCCCAGATTGACAGGGGCTCAGAGAGACCAGATTATGTTTTACCCTAAATTATCAAAACTGGGTTTCAAATAATTGAGCCACTACCATTTTACTGATGAATCACGTTCACTGTTTACTTGTTCACTGATGACCGATGTGTAAAAGTTTGTAGAAGGCGAGGTGAACGGTTTGTTAATAGGGAATGACTAAAATTTTATATATAAAAATAATACTAAAAAACATAGCGTAACGTTGTAATAAAACGTGTACTTCAAAAGAAAACAAGATTTATAATTCTGCGCGATCAGTATGAAGATTCTAAACAGCAATAAAATTGAAGCGGCCCGAAACTAGCTGTGACGTCAAAATCTACAATATTCGGTAGGGGTTGCGTCGGAAAGCGGCCGAATGAAATATGAAATCAAGCGGTCGAGTGCTGCGATCTCCCGTAGCCGACCGAATCGGTCCCCTCGTGGTTTGTAAATTGTAGTCTGTGGCGTCACGACTTTGAATGTGTTTGAAACGGTTCGCGCGAAACTTCAATAATTTATAACAAATTTATTATTGGGAATTAAGGCGTCATATTTTGCATATCTTATTTTTCAGTATAGTAGAACATTATTATCCAATAAAAAATTGGGTATGTTCCCTTTTGTGCCATGGCCGCATCTATAATGGTTTGGGTACACATACAGTTTGGTATACTTTTTTAAAATTTTATTTCTGAAAATATAGGGGGTTCTTTTTGAAAAAAATGTGGTTTTATTTTCCACCCTATATATTTCTGAATTTTAATATCCATTTTCAAAATTAAAAAAATTAAAAATTGGTTGAAATTAAATTTTTAAATGAGGTTAATCGGCAGTGTATAAGAGATAAGGGGGGGTTAATTTTAGAGACCCTGTATATCATTAGCGTATATTTCAAATGATTGTTGCGAATATATGACATAATAAACTGTACTATCGTCCCTCTCAAGAATTGGCGTAACATAGGAAACACAAGCAATAGGCGTTTATTATCGTCTTACCTGGAATCTGTGTAAGATTCTATAAAAGTCTTAATACGCAGCCATTATAATTAATTTGTTTGAAAATGCTGAACTGTATTACGTTAATGGCTCCAACGTTCAAAGGCATATAGCGACGGCAGTATCATATTTACATTATTAATGCATATTTTGTTTGAAATCGATTCCATATAAAGGTAAAACGGGGAAATATTAACGCAAATTTATTTACTTTTATTTTTGTATCAGCCAATTGACATTTCAATGTATCATAAATTAAAGTACCTGCAGCTATCGACATCCGAGAAATTTAACGTCTCTATAGACATTAGTTGAGTAAAACGTCATTTTATTATCGCATTTTCTAGGGCAGACTACAGCAGATGACATATTAAATAAATGTGTATAAATATTTATTAAAATAGAAACACTTATATGCTCAAAATTCCTCTATTCATCCTATTTTTTTAACCAAAGCTCTACAAACGTATTACAAATTTTGTCATATACACTGTTTCGATTAAATCAACCGTTAGGTAATTAATAATTAACGGTTTATAAAAAAAAAATAGAAAGTTTTGTTTTATCAAAAGTACGAAATAACTATATGTACATTCAAAAAAGCTTAACTAAAAGATATAATAAATGACATTTAATTTGACGTAGATGATGGATTTTAACGACAATAAACTCTAATTCATGTTGTCACCGTTTTCAGTTAAACTGATGTATGTATCCGCATACCTAATAGTGCATGATCCAGTATTAGAAATATATACCCTCATTTGTTATTTGACTATGATAAAGATTATATATCTTAGATAATATATATATTGATAAATCGCACATGTGTTACTTAGCTAAATCGCGTGCCGATGGTGTTAAATAATATAATTTCTAATTAACTTTTTTGGATAAACTTTCCCGATCTGTTATTCATAAAAATCGAGCATTCGGCAATTGGAAAAATATGAGTTACCTACTTTTCCCTGATGATAACTATGAAGTTGCCAGGTATAAACAGTTGAGCAATGGTTATTTATATACTCTCATCAGTTATTTACTTGATTTTTTATTAAATGAAAGGTTATTTTATTCCCTACTGAACAGTATTAGATTGCCATACCAAAAGTTGTGTCACATCCATGGATGCCTAGATTTTAGATGTTTTAGAAGTTTAGAGCGCGAGCGTGAAGAGTGACAGAGAAGCGTTGCGCGCACTCCTCCATGCGGCAGACAGGGATGCAAAGAGTTCTTCTGAAAGAAGATTTTTCCAATGGTGCAAGCGCGCTTAATTAATCAAATACTGGATTCAAGTCACATTAAATATTAACAATGATATCAAATTTTTTCACCCACATATTTATTTATCAGCGAAAATACTTACATAATTATGAAATAAAAAGTTTTTCTCATCTAAAATCTTTCAAAAATCAATCAAATATTTCAAATCTTTATATCTCTCAAAAGCGCACTCCATGGATTAAATACTAGTGAGTAAAAAAGTTAAAGATTTTTTATTCGCACATTTATTTATTAATAGTAAAATATCTTACTGAAAAAAATATATCTATAAGAAACTTACACTAGGAAGAGAGACAAAAAAGATAATATATCAAAGCAGAGTTGAAAGCACAATCATCTAGGGAGCCGAGACTTGGGATATAAACCAGAAAAACCAAAAAAGTTTGCAGCCCACAGAAATGGAGTACCTAAGGAGGAGCTGCAAAAAAATCAGATTCGACACACAACATAATAGTCAGTTGATAAAGACAATTGAAGTGGTTGTGACACGTAAAAAGAATGAACGAAGGCCGATGTCCACGAAAAATATGGGAAGGCACTCCACCAGAAAAAAGGAAGAGAGCACCAAGGAGAGGTTGGAGAGACGACATCCAGCAGGCCATGGATGTGAGAGGCCTAAACACAGTAATGTGCTGCGATAGAAAGATGTGGAAACTGGGGGCGGAGAGGCAGCCGTAGCTGTAAAAATAAGAGATAAAAAGAAGTTTATTCAAAAACACCACCAACACGATTAAGCTAGGCAATCCATGTGCGATTTTTCAATATATATAAAATTCTCTGACATATAATCTTTGTCATAGTCAAATAACAGATGCGGGTATATATTTCTAATATCAGATCTGAAACTATAAGCGTCAACTAACAATCAAAAAAAATTTAAAAATCTAAAAAAAAATATATTTGTAAATTCTTTAATCTCGTAAAATAATATTAATCTTGCGGTGGTGTATAATAATGCCAATTACATTCAACCAAAAGTGCCGAATGAAATTATTAGTGCGGCCACAATAATAAGCAACAAATCAAAATGGCAAAATTTTATTTTACGCAGCCTCGCGTAAAGTGCTTTAGTTCTTCAGGTATGATGTTGACCGATATAGGTTCATAAGAAAACCGTGACATAAATTGTCGTTAATTAATGTAAGTTCTTTCTATTTAAATACCGGATTTATATATTTTACATTTATTCTATGAGATCCCGTTCAAGTTGAAGATTTTGTAAAATATTATACCTACATATTATGTAGGTATCTATACTCATCCATCCAAAGACTAAAATACCCATTCTAAACGTGTAACACGGGTGCCTATTTTTCCTTTCATCAAATTGTTAAGGTACGTATCGTGAACATCACCATTGACAGAATTAATAAGAAATAAATTATATCCCCTGAGAATCGGCTCTTTTGATAGAGTAATTCTAGTAATTTCCATTTCACATTTTGCTAAAATATGCCTATTACACTGAAACCACCTAGAGCGCAAATCGAATAAAACCTTATTGTCCCGTATAAGGAATATTCCAATTATATTCCATTATGATATTATAAATGAATCAAATTTATAATAATTATAAATTTGCAAAATTATCGCCGATATATAATTCTAAGCTGACCTGTGCCCTAAAATACGTTATAATTTGATATCCAATATCTATTTAGATGAAGATACCTTAAGGCATTATGAAGGATATAATCTCCCGAGTCACTAGAGCGCAAGGACTTTTTAAAGCCTCGTAAATAGCAGGTGCCTTGGCAATTTTACTTACGTTGCCCACTAGTAGTATGCGTCCTACTCTTGTCAATAGATAATTCATATTGTTTATGAACTTCGTACCACGCCTATTCATTTATCAATGCAACAGGAACTTCGAAGTCGTGTTCTGGTACTAGAATAAATAGCTTCTTCAGATCGTGGTTCTTCTTACTTGCCGTACGGTTTCGTTCCCTAGGGCAGGTAATGTCAAAGAGATACTAGTTATTTCACTTTTAATTAATATAAAACTTATTAATATATTACGTAAGGACCATAAACAAATGTAATCTCATGGCTGCACCAACTTTTGGGAAGGACTACATCAACTTTTTTGGGTTTGGAATTTGTGGCTTTCATATATGCTGCTTATAGGTCACTCACTAAAGAAGTAGTAAAATGTAGGGCAATTTTTGTGAGCATACAGGGTGTCTTAAAAAACTAACCAAGATAGATCATATAAATATATTTCAATGTAATATTTTCATTTGCATTCACGGAATATTATATAGGTACCTATTTAAAAAGTATTAAAATGTGTGTAAAGATTTAATTTGCAATCATACAAAAATTGATTTGTTATACAGTGTTTTAATAACTGATAAAAGCATAATATAACTTATTACGTTCCATTTTATATACACTTTTACATCCCATGGAAACTGCTATATAGTCATATTTCTTTATATAACTAATAATAACTAAATATCTAAATATCACTAGGTATTTCTTTCCATAGTGGCCATAAAAGTATTCATGACATTAGTTTAATGAGTTTTGATGGAAATAATTTGCATTATTTTTTTTATTAATTTATGATATTTATTTAATAATAATAACACATAATACATTTATTTATTGGCCAACAGATTTCTCCAATTACAGGACAACACTAACAGTAGACTTACTCAGTAACTAACAGAGAATATAAACAATTCTGGAAACAGAAGACAGGTCAACACATAGTTTCAGTTTAGTAATAGTTTCAATACGTAGTTTCAGTAGGTACAGTAGAAAATAACAACGAGATATTACACAGTATATAAGAAAATAACTAATCAAGAAAATGCGGCACATATAAAGTTAAAAAAAAAGGAACAATATATATGGTTATGTGACTTATATTAATATCAAGTAATGAAATTCGTTGATGATCTATGTAAAATAATATTTAATTTATCTAAATCGCATGTATTAGCAAGAGCATGAAAATTGTGCAACATATTAAATACAGGGGATTATATTTTACTAGAACATTTGGGTGAGCCCGTGGAGGGTGAAAAGTAACAAGCCGACGAGGAGAAAATGGAGTAACGTGATATAAGATCCTTTGCCATAATTCCTTCGAGTCAATTCTGTTGTGTAACAAGAGATAAAGAAACTTTGTTGCCTTCTACGCAGGTGAAGAGACAGAATATTAAATTGAGAGGGAAGCAGCTGGTGATCATATCCTCTAGGAAGATAGTTTCTCAAATCTTAGTTTGTAAACATTATAATTCGGAGACCACACAACGCTACAGTATATTCAGGCCTCCATCTAGCACATGAGAAATAAAGAGTTTTTAATGCTATAGCACTCTTAAATATGTTCAGTTTCTAATAATAAAACTCGACATTTTACACGCCGATAATGTTATTCCATCAACGTGATCTGAAAAAATAAGTTTCTTACCGAAAGTGACTCCTAAATCTATAGCAGTGTCACACCGTTGTAACAGACATGAGTCAAATATGTAATAAAAAGGAATCTGATATTGTTTTCGTGTATAGGTTACTACTTTACAATTTGAAACATTCATACCTAAGTTGTTCTCATGACGCCAATGTTCTATTTTAATCAGTTGATTTGGAATATTAGTACAATCAGATATTGTTTCAATCTTGGAAACATTTTTTAGGTCACCAGCAAACATTAAATACTGACAGTTGATAGGGGAACATAAGTCATCTATAGACAGTAGGAATAAAAGTGGCCCTAAATTGGAGCCTTGAAGTACTCCACATATTGGTAAAAAGTTATCAGATCTATAACCATTGTACGCAACATATTGAATTCTATTATTCAAATATGACGTAAATAGATTTATATAAGTGATGTACATAAACCACATTCAGCTAATTTACTTAAAAAAAATTCTGTGATCTATGCGGTCAAAAGCCTTTGAAAAGTCAGTGTACACCACATCTACCTGACCTTGTTTATCAATAACCTGAGATAAAAATTGCGTGAAACATAATAGATTCGTTGCAGTGGACCTCCTCTCCATAAAACCATGCTGCTTTGGAGATATCCGATTGCTTACAGATGGGTAGATTAGGTTATACAGAGACTTTTCGAAAACTTTAGCGGAGTTGTTTAGAATAGTAATTGGGCGATAATTATTCATTATCGATACCGGATCACCAGACCTCAAAATATGACACACCTTCCCCGCTTTCCACAAATCCGGAAATGTAGTCGTTTTCATACACAAGTTAAATAATATTAATACTGGATTAATATAAAATTTTTGAAACTAAATGGATTAATATTAAATTAATGTAATTTATAATGATTTAATCAATAATATAGCGACAAACGCGAAACGCAAACCATATCAATTTCAAAATTATTTTAAAAAACCGAGGTCTGAAAGAATTTCATATCTACTAAAGTGTATTCACAACGAAGAGTCACCAGCATAACAAATACACATGACATGCACGTGAACAGCATTATTGCCAAGACCGCACTAATGAATTTAATCTATAAATAATAAACTAATATCTTTGATTTATTGGTAATATACTTAACATTAAATTTAACATTCACTCTCATCAGAATATGAATCATAGCAAACTGGTGACTCTTGTTTGTGAATATACCATAGTAAGTATTAAATTTTACAAACACTTTTTTTAAATACTTTTTTACTCTTCAGTCTTTTTTGAAGTATTTCCAGTGTCATTGCGTAAGTCTTTCTTACTCCTCCCCAACCAATGATTCTATACTGGAGTATAGATTGACCAGGGGCATAGCAAAGGATTTTTAATGGAGCTGATAGCTATTTTTTATATGAAATAAATGGCAAAACCTTATGTTTTGTTATATTTACCGTCAGATCATTAATACTGAAATAATTCTGTACATTCTGTACATTTTTCAGGTCTGTTTTACAGTATCTATTATTACATGCCAATAACTGGCAACATACACAACAGCAGTATTCCGGATAAATTTTGGGTAAGTAATTCATTATCATATAACATGAGTGGTTCCAATACAGTACTGGTACTACGCAAGTCACTATTTCTTAGTTGGTAAAAACCCCATTTACTAATCTTTGCTTACGATTTTTCCAACAGGTTTTAATTTCATGGATTCCCAGTTTGTCCAGCAAAACATGACTGACGGTGTCAAAGGTCTTTTCTATATCCACAAAAACACCAATGCCCTTTTAGAGTATAAAGAATTGACGTTAATTTATCAATAATAGCACCCTGAGTAAACTTATTTTGCTGAAAAAAACCAAATTGGTTTTAATGTTTTGAATTGGACTGTGTGAGAGAAAACGGACGATAATTAGTTGACTTAGATTATCCCCACCTTTAAATAATTGTTTTATTGCAGCAACACGCATAGGAATATGCCGGTACTTATGGCTAAGTTTATGAGGTAACTAACTGACTCCTTACATTCGTACGAATTACCAAAACAAACTTAAAATTAATTTCATACATATTAACGTCAAGGAAACACGACAATTATTTATGCGCACCCGTTATTTTCAGATATTTATCTACATGCATTAAGTACTAAAACTCTGAGAATATAAATGATTGAGAATAGAAATGTGAAGCAGCTATACTATTTCAAATTTCTATTATCAATATTCCATACATTTCATTGCACATCTAGTTGTTGCATTTAATATTTATGTATACAAATAACCAGTATACCAGCTGACAGTGATAACCATAAAATATTACAAATCTGTTTTTAATGACCTCCTTGAAACCGACTTACGGAAATTAGTTTGATACTTATTGATCTTTTAATATTTGACAACAATCTTTGTAATAATTTGTTGGCTGCTCAACCAGTTAGCCGTTAATAAGCAGAGCAAACAGGTTGAACCACCCAACGTTTATCATACAATCATAATTTTTATCTGCTGTGTTAACATCTTTAGTGATATAATGATGGGTAAAATTTAAAAATAAATACAGTTAATAGTTTGAGTCAAAATAATTTTTGTAGGCGCGATGTGAATCCTGCAGTTTTAAGGATGATTTCTTCTTAGAAATCTTAAATATTGTTTCATGAAACATGATATGCATTCGTAGAATGCATGCTCCTATTAACTTCTTGAGAATGCTGATATAAAACTATTAGCATTATTATAAATATTTCTAGCGGATCAAATTTTATATTCAAAATATTCAAAGGGACTAATTTATAAACATATGCGAAATGTTTTAAGAGATGAAAAGTATGTCAGTTGCAACTCATCTTTTTTGTTTTGTTTATTTATAAATGTTTGTTTCAAATCTTGAAACAGCGTTTTCAACTACTTCCCGATGAGCTAGAGACTTGAAATTTTGTAAGTGTATACTGTTCCGGTGACAATACCATTTAATATTTTTTCTATTAGAAAAAGAAATAAAATGGCGCATCCCGAATGGCTGACTTTCCTATTTATAAACCGATTTATCTAAACTTGAAACTTTGCAATGTTTAAGGTCACTCATTCATTTTTACTGAAACTGAAAACAATTAAAATCACTCCACGTTTTTATTTCAGTCCATCCCATATGAGAAGACAGCACTGCTAGTATTGCACAATTTCTTACCAGACGTCAGAATCTCAGGTAGGTCATTGTGGCCTTTTTATGTTATGGTTTTTAGTACAACTGATATTTTGTAGTTTTTAGTTTTTTTAAGTTCCACTGTCCACATGTCCACCTCTTGCCTCCATCATCAAACCCTCGTCATCAAATATAATATATAAGACTCCTTAAAAGCAACCAAATGAGCCAATAAACCTTAAACAACCCCAAGTACCAAGTTTGAGACAGATCGGTTCATAAATTTTGATTTAATTAAATTTTAGTAAAAAATTGTATTCAGGGACCTTAAACATTATAGACAGACAGGTTCATAGGTTACTATTGTTCGTAGACGACGTGGAGCACATACACAGATGAATAATACTTGCAATTCTAAAAAATGCGCAAATTTTTACTTTTGGCACTTGTTGTATAAATAACTATTGTATTACATGTATTAGGTGACAACCAGTAACATCAAAGTCACGCCGTGTTTTTCATCAGTAAATCTTTTAGCTTTCTATCTCCATTGTTATAGGATAAATGAGGCTCTGCATTTATCCTCTCCATGTTTTACCTCTTCATGATAAATGGTCATAATTTCATAATAATTTTAGTTCTTAATCTTATGAATACCATTGAATATATATAATATATAGCATTCTAAAAATGGCAAACTATTTCCAAGTTTAAAGTTTGAGACAAATCGGTTCATAAATAAAAAACTCTGCCATTTTTGATACGTCATTTTGATTTTTTTGTAATAAAAAAAATAATTGTATTGTCACCGGAACACTATACACCTACCAAATTTCAAGTCCCTAGCTCATCGGAAAGTAGTTGAAAATGTTTTTGCTAGATTTGAAACTAACATATTATAAACAAACAAACAAATATACGATGTCAAGTTAAATAAAACGATTGAAAAAAATTCCCCCTATTAACCGAAATAAAAACAGATAGAAACAAAATTTGTTATAATTTTCATAAAATTCCCTTTTTGTTGTGCGCATTCCGAACAACCCTGGTATTGAAACCGAGGATTACACCTGGTGAGAACAGAGGCTGGCCCCGTAAAGGTCACCAAATATCCAACAATTCTACCGCGCGTGACAACTGATATATTATTCTGTAAAATATATTTATCCGTAAACTGTAAGTATTACATCTCATTTCAATATACTGTTGCATGCTTTATTAATTCACATTACTATTATTATTTATTATATTATTATTTCCTTGTGGAATATGTCTTCAATTTGTAAATTTGTTTGAACCTCACTATCATATAGTTTTCTTAGTGTACACAGAAGTTGTTTCTTTCGAATCTCAAAGATGACAAAGAATCTAGTTATCTCAGTGCAATAAGGTGAAGGTAGGGATACTCTGTGTCATTACTTTTAAAGAAGGGCCCTCTGCAAAGCGACAATTCGGCAATTTCTTATTTTTTTTCACATAACTATTTCTAGCGTGGTAGAAAACACCGCAATTATTTACCATTGCGGCTCTAACTATTATCAGAAAAAAAACTGTAAAGTGAAAAACAAAATATTTCCCCCCGCACAGACGATATCTTCACTATTAGAATTCTTATTCTTGAATGTTTTAATAAATAATTTTATTATTCTCCAGCAGCTTTAAAAATGTAATTTTACTTTACTAAAGATGCAATGTGGTATCGCAACCACTGAACGCGTATAAAAATAAAATATTGTCAGTTACAATGTCACGATTTTGTAAACTACGAAGAGAGTAAGTTTTATCCAATGACTTTTCCTTTGCTGGGTTTTCGAAGGAATACATTTTGAAAATATCTTGCCACCGAGTTAAAAGGACAAGCGGATCCATATCTTCACCTACAAAGATAACTGAATCATGTGATGGAGACGTTTGAATTGTTGTATAATTTGACAAAGTCACTATTTACTGATTAGCTTTACAGGTAACAACTACTCGGAGGGCTAATACACCTTCCTGCATTGAATTACACGTGTAAATGCGACTTGGCAGCTACGGTCACTCACCAATCCGTTCACCAGCGTAAACTAGTTTCGACCTCATTGGCTCTCATCAGTACACCGTAAGTAAAGGAAATTACTAATAACCAAAATAACCCAACCATGCCGACCAAGCAGTTTAATATAGGCGAGAGATACCAGATCTCTCTAGCTGCCAGTTGCTACTACCCATCAGATATCAGAAATGCCTATGATAGGTAGTGTCTGCAAAGCAGACAGGTTCATAGGTTACTATTGTTCGTAGACGACGTGGAGCACATACACAGATGAATAATACTTGCAATTCTAAAATATGCGCAAATTTTTACTTTTGGCACTTGTTGTATAAATAACTATTGTATTACATGTATTAGGTGACAACCAGTAACGTCAAAGTCACGCCGTGTTTTTCGTCAGTAAATCTTTTAGCTTTCTATCTCCATTGTTATAGAATAAATGAGTCTCCTCCGCATTAATCCTCTCCATGAATTACCTCTTCATGATAAATGGTCATAATTTCATAATAATTTTAGTTCTTAATCTTATGAATACCATTGAATATATATATAATATATAGCATTCTGAAAATGGCAAACTATTTCCAAACACCTCACCATTACCATGACGGCATATCAAAGCTATGTTCTGGCTTTGAAGGCCGAATACTAATCCGACTAATTCGCGATGAAGTACTGCCTCAAGTTTTCTTCTTATGGTTGTTTAATAAATAGTGATATATAAAGGTAGAAAAAGCTGTAATATATTACCTGTTAATTTTAGTTTAATCTATATTTATAGAATTTTAGTTTTATTTATATTAAGAAAATTATTCGGTTCGCTTTTTTTTTAACTGAACTGATTTTTGATAGATATTTAGTGTGTACATTATCTATAATAATAAAATATAGGAAGTGTAGATAAATACCATATATATAGTATCCGCCAGAAATACTTCATATTCGTATAAAAACTATTCGTATAAAAAGATACCGCCAGTATTAATTCCAAATAGCAGCCAAGGTCGGATTCCCTTAGTTTTCGCATTTCACAAAATTTGAGAAATAATAACAATTAATAAAATAGGAGCTTTATTTTAAAGTAATAAATATTATAAGTACATACGAAATTTATTAATTTATATAGGTAGTATCCGCAATTGAAGTTTTTATCTGAAAAAACATCTGTATCATCATCTGATTCCTCTGTCAGATTGATAACAAATCTTCCACAACGATTTATAAGAATTTGTCCTAGTTTGCTATATTCTTCTTCATATTTACTTAGTTTTACAATTGCCTTGAACCAGTATTCTTTTGAAATATTTAAAAATTCTTCTTTAATAGATTCCACGACTTTTCATCGAATTTTGGAAACAAAATTTTTTCTACGAACTCTCACTTTTAATTGTGACCACAAATTCAATTAGATTGAAAATACAGTGGTGGTAATACGGTGGTAATCTTAAAACAGTACCTATGCACTTTTTTTGCTATATTGTCATACTGTTTTTACAAATGTTTGGTTTTGAGTACCTCCAACAATTTCTTTTTTGTATAATATGACTCTTCGAAATATAGGTCAATTTTAAGAAGACATTCTTGAATTACCTGTTTTTTAGAGGACATATTGGGTACTATGGGATTTTGCTTGAGTGTTAGGCTGCATTATCTAATACAATGACACTTTCAGGATTTAAACTTTTTCAGAACCACTTCTCAAAAATATATTAGTCCATATTATTGGGGTTAGCCCTATTACATTATTTCAGCTTTTTATCACACAATTTATCGCCATTTTGAACCCAATCATCCGTAGATCAACAATTCAAAATTACCATAGATCCTCTGCTTGGACGTACATTTTTTAGCTGGCATCTGCTAGACTCATCAGTCCAACCTTTTTTCACAGTATCTGGATGTCATATCAGGTTTCGTCCAAATAATAAATATGTTTTCATTTATCTCTAAATTCTTTTAGCGTCCGCCGTAAAATGCTTTCGGAACAAGGTGTTTGAAGCTTGAAGCTCTCTAAGTTACTTTAAAATTATTTCTATGGTGGGAACTTCATGGTTTTTATATTTATCGTGAATTATATTACTTAAAAGTTTGCTTGTGGCCAATTCCAAGTCTCTGGATATTACTGCATCAGATATCTTCTTCTTGCTTTGTTTCCTTTCTTTACAAACTGACATAAATTACTGTAAGGAACATTTGTTATCTTTGACACATTCCTCAGCACTGTAGATTTGCTATCTCCTATGTGCACAGGATCTTGTTATAAGTTGTTATACATATTTAGACAAATTTATTTTGCTTGGTAGTCCAAAAATAAATGTTTCTTTTTCGTGTAGTTCCTTCTTCTAAATCCTCGCCTAATCTGAATCGTTGGATTCAACCTGGGAATCTACCAATTTTATAGCAGGTTCGTTTTCAATATCAGGATCCACATTTTTTAATAATTCTTCTCCAATGGCCTTGAAACAGTAGAATTATTCTCACACGGTCGAAACATTGTTTACTATAAACTATTACAAGAGTCTGGTTAACAGTAAATCTATGCGGGCAATACGAAGCAGTAAATAGTTAATTTAGCGTGTGGTTGCTGCTATACCTAAACTTCCTAGAAAAACCAAGCCCGACCCTGCCTCGGTTTTTTACTTATGAAGAGTTAATTAGACTTTACTTATGAAGAGGCAATAATCGCATGCTTTTTATACGAACTTTTACAACTTTTTCCTTATACGAATTTTTATACGAATATGAATTATTTCTGACACGTACTATACTTAAATTACTCCTTAGATTATTTATTTTCGAAGATAAAGCGTATAGAAAAGAGTTACAGGACTTTCTTCAGGTTGATAATTCTCTAAACTTGTTTAGCAATATTTAATTAATTTATTATTATGTAATAGATAAAATTTGTTATTTTTGTGATACCTTCAGTCTAATGTGCCCCTTTCTGCCAGTTACTCAAAGAAGTTCACGAATCGAGCTTTGAATATAGATATATTATAAATTACTTATATATAATTTTGTACATTCTTGGTATATAGATTAATAAGTTAATGGTATTTCAAGTTGCAATATTAACAACTAAATCACTTTTATAATGTTATTTAGATTAGAATAATAACAGAGGTTGGATATTTATTTTATCAGTTAATTTCGATGAATTAAAAAAAAATATATTGCACTTTATTAGGTGTACGGTACATGCAAATGTTTTTGTGATTGGCACGAGGTTATTGACTTGGTGGTTGATAGGAAGGAATATTGAATTTACATATTTCCCTTAGTATGTTTATATTTCCATTATATAAATATAAGGGAAATATATGGGAATATGCAAATCCAATATTCCTTCCCGGTTCATGTTTCAACTTTAAGAAATTGACTACAAATATATAATATATATATATATATATATATATATATATATATATATATATATATATATATATATATATATATATATATATATATATATATATATATATATATATATATATATATATATATATATATATATATATATATATATATATATATATATATATATATATATATATATATATATATATATATATATATATATATATATAATATTATTAGCTTACTTATTAACCTTGTAATAAATAGGTAGGTACCTACCACATGACTACAGCCTTGCTTTCTTCGCTATCAATTAATTTGCAAAGCTTTAGTAAACTACGACTATGATATTACGGATATTTATTAATCGATTTCGCTAATATAATGAGCTTGTTGTAATTGGAAAAATAGCAAATGGTTGCATGACTTTAAGTACAATTATTAGACCTAATTTTGCGACAATTATTAGATGTTGTTACATTATTATTGTTCTTAAATTAATTTGAAATTAGGCTAAGGAGTGCCATATCCTTCATAATAAATTTCATAAATGAAATAGCCATTTTAAAATATATTGTGTATAGATATATGAGGGAAGATACAGCCTCGCTTATACGGGATATTATTATAGGGATATTATTATAATATGTGTTTGGGAACAAAATTTTCCCAATGAAGCATGAAGCAAGAGCACGCACTTTTGTGATGTCCAGTGAAAACAACTCACAAAAATATGTATTTTTCATATTAATTATAATACAAATATGATATATTTTTTATCTATACCTATGTAGGTATAAATCGCTACGAGAGTTGAAATAAAGAGTAAGGCGAGTAAACATCTATTTTTATAGTTAAAAGTGGCTAAGCCGCTCTATTCTTCTGCGTGAACTCCAATCTGGTGCGTATATCTCTTTTCAACTTATTGAAATGACGCGCCGTCTGTGTTTAGTGAACGGAGTAGCAAATGTCCCCTCTTTTACATAGGCGGATCCATGGGTTATACGCGCGTAAATTGTGACGGTCATTCGCGATAGAGTAGTGCGTTGGTTAAGATAATCGCGTGTATATATATATAGTGCTGCTTTAATGTAATTTGTGATACAATATAATATCGGCGAAGGATGGAAAATATTCCAAAACGTAGGCAGTACCGATCGGTAGGTGAGAAAAGAATAATTTTACGAGTATTTTACTGCATACAGAGAGATCACCCTCATCGCGACAAGGATGAATTGGTGGATATGTGTTCGGATTATACAGAAGCATCAAAGGCAAGCACACACTTTTAAGAGAAGAAAAGGTACATGGAAGTGTACAGCCACCGAAACCAAAAAGCGGTCGAAATAAGATTGTAGTGGACGATGATGCAAAAAATGCGATACGTAGAACGGTCCACGGTTTCTTTATAAATAACGAAGTGCCCACTTTAGATAAGGTGCTGCAAGGTATAAGTGAAAATGATATTATACCTAAAATGTGCAGGAGTAGTCTGGCAAAAATTTTGACAGACATGAATTTTACGTATGGAAAAGTAGACAGAAAGAGTATTCTCATAGAAAGATATGAAATAGTTGCTTGGCGGATGGATTCTTCGAAAAATAAAAAAGTTTCGAAACGAGGGGCGGAAAATTTTTTACACTGACGAAGCGTGGGCCAACGAAGGACATACTATGAAGAGAGTCTGGCAGGATGGAAAAGTAAAAAATGCACGGCAAGCTGCGATTGAAGGCTGGAAAAGGTCGCCGTTTAATCATAACGCATATTGGAAGTGATAGTGGATTTTTGCGTAATGGAGAACTGATATTTCAATCTAAGAAGACCGGAGGCTACCACGAGGAAATGAATTCCGAAGTATATGAGAAATGGTTTGCCGGCGTACTTAAGCATTTGGAATCAGGAAGTGTCGTGGTTATGGATAATGCGCCTTTTCATAGCCGAAAATGTGAACAAACACCCCAACATTCATGGAGAAAGGGAAAAATTTAAAAATGGTTGACAGAAAAGGCCATTCCTTACGAAGAAAATTACTTGAAGGCGGAACTATTGCAAGTTGCTAAGGTCCATGTCCATAAATATAAGAAACTGGCAGTGGATGAACTGGCATTGACTCATGGAGTCACTTTGCTAAGATTACCTCCTTATCACTGCGAATTGAACCCCATTGAATTGTTCTGGGCACAAGTAAAAGGAGAAGTGGCGAGAGTGAATCGGACTTTTATATTCGCTGACGTAGAGAGACATCTGCGAGGAGCAATGGAAAATGTCAGCAGAAAATTTGCAGAAGTGTATTAATCACGTGATGAAAGAAGAACAGATAATTGTGATTAATATTGGAAATGGTGATAGCGACAGTGAAGATGAAGTGGAAAGTGACTGAAAATAGTGATATTAGTTATAAATAGTGATTATTAGTGATGAATAGTGCAATTAATGATATTAGTGATGAATAGTGATAGTAATATTATTAAATAGTGAATAGTGAAGTTATTAAGGTATTTTTATTTTTGTTGAGAATTGTTTGCTTTATTTTTGGATATAGGTGATTTATTTTATTTCTCTTATTGTTTTTATTTTTTGTTCAGAATTTTTTGCTTTATTTTGGAATATGGGTATATTTATTTTATGGTTTTTATTTTTTGTTGAGAATGTTTTGGAATATATATTTATTATATTGTTTTATTTTTTGTTAAAAATTTTTTGCTCTATTTTGGAATAGGTGTATATTCATTTTATTTTTCCGTTTTAAAGTTTATTTTTCACGGCTACTTAGCTGTTTTGTACATATTATTTTTGTTTCTTGTGGGAAATATGGCTACTGGCGAACCACCCACTAAAAAATGGTAACGCGCTGAAAGCAATACTTCATGAGTGGTGCGGAAACTTGCATTCAATATCAGCTGTGGTGTTGAAAATCTACATATAAAAACCTACTACTTTAACCCCCTGTAAGTAGTTTAACCCCTTTACTTAACCCCTTGTAAGTAGGTACCTATTGTTCACTGACTTTATTTTTATGTAGGTACTTACCATCCTAGATCACAAATTAATAATTTACATCAGTGGGCAAAATTAAAAATTGGTAGGTAGGTACCTACTTACACAAAAAACATGACTGTATTTCAATTGAAAGTATATTTATTTTATTTTTCCGTTTGAAAGTTTATTTTTCTCGACTACTTAGCTGTTTTGTACATATTTATTTTTGTTTCTAGTGGGAAATATGGCTACTGGCGAAGTACCCACTAAAAAATGATAACGCGCTGAAAGCAATACTTCATGAGTGGTGTGGAAACTTGCATTCAATATCAGCTGTGGTGTTGAAAATATGCATATAAAAACCTTCTACTTTCACCTCCCTAAGAAAAAAAAATGTCTACGCCAATGAAAAACATTGTGTAGGTCAGGGTTGCCGGTCGTTCAACTATACATACATATTGTACGAACTGTAATATAAATATTTCTATAAATTATCTTAATTTAAGAAATATTTGCGAATAACCAATATTCATTTATGTACTAGAATAAGTTATACCAAGAGAGAAAATATGATGCTAGTTAAAATTTAAATATGATTTAAATACCAAATATTCAGCATACAAATGAAAAAATAAGTGTATTTTATTGCAAATGAGCCATCATCTTAGAAACAACAAATTTAGAGTGCTCCATAATATCTTACATATTAAATCACAAAATACTGTGTTAATTGTTAATAATAACAAGTGTCTTCAATATATTTGATTTAATATTTTAAAAATTCGTTACAAATTTCAAATTTAACTTCTTTCGAACCTACCACGAGGTAAGATTTCATATGCTTAACTAAACAAGAATAGCGATAACATAAATATATATACTCTCTCGATCTCTCTCTCTATCTATCTCTCTCTCAAATGTTATCTTATGTTATGTTATCTTATGTTATGTTATCTAAATGTTATCTTACTAGATCTTTATCAAACTATTAAATATCTACATTCATATGAACTAACACCCATATTTTATATAAGACGAAATAATAGAACACATCAGCAACAGCAACATAATATTGAGAGCTATAGTAAGCATACAATATACTATATTATATATGCAGCGAGCCGATTGGTAGGGTAGAACTAACAAATAAGCCACGCGACGGTAACATAGTATATACATAGTATATATATATATATATATATATATATATATATATATATATATATATATATATATATATATATATATATATATATATATATATATATATATATATATATATATATTATAGCTATTATTCCTAATCAAAATGCAGATATTTGATAACGATTTAATATTCTTAAATTAATGTATTTGTATTATGAAAAACTGTCAGAACAAAAATTAATTTCATTTAATTTACATAACTGAATTGCACACCGTAAAATGTACACTAGAAATTCATTAGAACTAATTTAATTTTAATAGCTCGGTGTAACTAAAATATGCGGCCCAAGCCCGATTATAATATTCAGTGGTAAAATAGGTACACATATAGCCTAAGATAAGTTACATAACTTTGTTAGTATTAGTGTAATTGTCTCATTATAATTTAGAAATTGAACTGGATTATTTATCTTTATTGTACATTAATTTATAGTAATCAAGACACTTTCTAAAATCAAATTGCTGCTAAAGTGATTTTTCTGCAAATACTTGCTTGCAATTGCACGTTACGAAGTGCAATTACATGAACAAATAGCAAATGATCTATTTCTGCCAGAACAAATGAAGAGTTCGTGGAATTATCAATTATTAAACATTATGTTCGAGTTATGTCGAATTAAATCGCAATTATACGTCTAAAATTACATTTAAATTGTTAGTTAGGACTTTATGTGTGGCACTAAATAAGTGGTTTAGTGCTGGTTCTTAAGAGGCAGAGTGCTTTGAACACTGAGCATCTACATGAAAAACGATTATCTTGCTTTTTACCTGGCTTTAGGATGGGAGGTTACTCTAACAACAAAGTCAGTAGGCAAAGCGAAGATTCTAGGCATTAACCTAATTTTTGTATCCATACCGCCGAAATTAAAAACTCATCCCACTGACACAAAATTTGAATAATGTTTTATTGTTTAAAATTTTATACATGTTCTTTACTCAGTTGGTTAATCATCAAAATGTTACATCCGAAATAAAAAATTAACCCCTGCATATAATAGATGTGTTTTCCGATTTTATTTTGTTAAGTCTCAGAGAATTGATAAGGGGGGTGTCAATCTGACTTATCCTCTGCTAATTTCACTCATGCAAAAAATTTGTGCATGATTTTTTTATGATATTGGTCTTTATATTCTGAAAAATGCTATCACAAATCTTCTAAAATATACAGGGTGGAAAATCAAACAACATTTTCTAAATGGAAATCCTGGAATATTTACTTGGAATGGAATGTTTTAGAAGAAAATACTCCATAATGTTCTGGGTTCAAAAATATATAATTGTTATATAATCACTCCATCTGTCCATGAGATAATATAAAAAACTGATCATACCGCGTGTGCCAAGTATACCTAAAACAAAACAAAATATCAAGACAGCCATGAGAGAAATGTATATCTGCATTGCTTATTTATGGATAGATGTCATCCAGTTTTTATGACATAGTCGTTGACTCTGTAGTGTTCGTAATGAAGCAAGTTAGGTATATTGAAAATGGAATATTTATTGGAAGAGCGACAAGAGTTACCTGACTTTACATTCAGTACAAAAAGAATAAGTATCTTGGCAGGGGAGAGTATATGAGGTTAATTTCAGACAGAAGACCTCCCACTTATACTTTTAATAACATATATGCAAAGTGTAAGAATGCCGAGTTTCTGAAAGACAAGAAGAGGGAGAGGAGATGAATAGAAACAGGGGAAGACACAGAACTCAAGGAGTTACTATATTTTACTGAGAATCACCCTCATCTGTCACATTATTAAAGTATACCAACAATAAAGACATTATCTTTTTGAAAACCAATAAAATATCGATTTCAAGAATATCTTTCGTATCTAGTGTTTCTTAGCAACGGGAGATATTTGATAGGTTTCAGTTTCCATAGGAAAATATCGGTCTACCAGAGTAACGAAGTTATAGGTAATATAAATGCAATTTTATTAACACAAAATCGGGTAAAATATAATTATTAATAATTGCTTAGTATACTGTTATCAACATCAGCATCAATATTTCCTAATGATTCGGTTCCAAACAATAAAAAACACATTTGCATGCAAATATGTCAAAATAATTCAGGCTTAAACATAATCCAAGATTAACACGTATGGTGCACTCGGCCATAAGGGACACTTCTGTCATAAAGGGCTCACTTCTGTCATAAAAGTCGTGTCAATTAAATACTACCAGTACGTCTGGAAACGCAGATTACGCTGCGTTTCCAGACTCTATACTGCATAACCACATACACGATATTGCTTCTTTCCTCCGTATGCTAAAATAACACCGCCTATTCTCCAATCACCTACATTTTGGGTCTGCCTAAGCCACTCCGTCATTTTCAGTCTTAACTGTGGTACCCCAGGAACAGTTAAAGGCACACACTTGCACAAAAACCAATCTCGATTTAATACAGCAAAAATTACATTTACTATATTAGTAAATGTAATTATTATTAGACATATTAGTAATGTGTTATTAGATATATGGTCTAATAACTGTCGTCGGAGCTCATCTGCTCCGTATGCTGGCTGTCTTATTCCTGCCTATTAGAATAGCCTCCTCTAATCGGTCTCCACATTGGCCTTCATATGCTATCACCCAATTTCCATTCGTACCGCTTTTTCACTATCGCTTAACCACCATGCAGGCTGAATCACCTTGTGCGTACAATTATATATGTATATAATCTGATATATAAAACTAGAGAGAGATGTAATGAGAAAAGACAACAGTTATAAAAGGTCTATGTGAATCGAACGTCTCCACTTGTAGACGAAGCATATACAGCATGTAGGGAAAATGGTATATCTGCACTATAAACAGATTTTGGCACCCGAAGTAAAAAGACAGCACAGTCAGACAACGTCACAACCTTATCAATACGAAATGAGTTATAACTTGGCTTGTCGTAAGAAAAGTCAAGTTCAATGTAATGGCAATTTTTTTATTTCCAATATTAATTCGAGCGAATATATCGCCAAATACAACACGGCACCGGGATATCTTCAGAAAATGTTCCTTGCTATCTTATGCGCGTGTTTGCTGACATAGACAACTGTAACTAAACCAAGTGTTCGTGGCAACAAATACTTATATGATAGTGAGGAAATAATATTTCAAATATATCCCGGTCCCTAGTTATATTGTATATGAAAATCGATCTAAATCATCCTACTCCTCCAAGCAATAGAATTTACTATATATGTATCCATATATTGGTGTGGATGGTAATATGTTCAACTGAATAGTCGCTTAATATGAATAAATTTCGTAAGGAGTCAAAGCACGGTTTATTTTATATCAATAAACTTTCCATTATTCTTTTTCATTATTTTTGCGGTTGATTAGTTGAACACTTCTAGAATGTAATTACTTAATTTTTTAATACTTTAATACTTAACATTACTTTTAATACTTTTTAATACTTTAGTAACTCCGCATTTTGGAAATGTACTTAATATATATTTCTTTATACACAATATACATATTTTCTAATAAAGACAGATTATTATTGTTATTTCTAAATTGTTTTTTGATATATATTGTCTATTAAAGAATTAAAGTGGGATTTAATCCGTTAGACGCTAGCTGTTCAATTATATTCAGTTCAGTATTAAAATAATTTTCAGTAAGTGTAATAAAATTAGTAGCCTATGTATCATACTATGGTAAGCAGCTACTTTTTGTTGATATGAAAAATCAAAGAGAGACACTTTTAGACCATATTAATCGTTTGCAAAAAAATATAAAATTTACAGTAGAATAAGAAATTAATTCGTGACATAAATTAAAATAATAAAAGCAAATTAAAAAATTAAAGAAGGTATTTTTTTTATTTAACTATAAAATCAATAACAAATACGATTGTTATGAACTTATATGATTGTTATATTGAACTCTATTTTTGACAAACCGTCGCAGACGGAAATAACAATACATAATAGATCTACGCATCCATATTAATCAGTAAAAAGTAGCTGCTGATCATAATATGATACTTAGTTTACTAAATATTCCACTATCCTAAAATGATCTGAGTACTAAGCTCAATATAAAACAGATAGTGTTTACAACAGATACTAGATGGATACACTGGGAAATTTTATTAAAAATAATAAAGATGAAGTCAATAAAAAGTCGGTAGTAAAAATTTATATTGGTCAGTTAGATCTTTTGGAAAACGTATTTCTGAAAATATATTCAAAAAATAAATAAAAATAATTAAAACATTTAAACATCAGAAAAATATAGAACAAACAACGTTGTTCGGAGTGATTGCCACTAGCTGCACGCCACTGATGAGGGTCAATTGCCGCGAAACTACGTTGTTTGTAGTTGCTTCTTTTTTCACTTTTCCATGGGCTTAATTGAGCTATTTATTTTTTATACTATTACTGATATTGCTTACTGGAAAATATCAAACGGAAATGTCTGCTAGTAGCGTCACCAGACTTGGATTTTGGGGAGGGGGGGGGGGACAACAAATCTATACAGTGGCAGCCGCAGTGAAAAAATTGCGCCGCAGGCGAAAATTTTGAAAATTTTCAAGGTCACACATTATCCTGGCACCTCAGAATTTTAATGCAAAATCCGTTTATATAAAAATAAAGATTTTTACAAGAATTTTTTTTTGATATTTAATTCCATCTTGAAATAAATGCAGGACATTCAGTTTTGTCATTTTTCTTGTTACATTTTTTTAACTAGGCTAGCTTATTTAATTACATACCTTTACGGCAGCATTGGCAGCATCCTCTTTCACCCCGAAACGCACCGCAAGTCTCCATAAACTCTTTTAGAATGGGGATTGACTGTACAAATGCACCTACAGTAAAGCTGCCACTGATATTTGCCACTGATAAAAATTAAATATTTACGAAACTTAACATTATTTCAACAAGATTAATATTTTATGACAAAAATACCTCTCAAAATTTTGAAACGAAATTAAAATCCGGCGGCGGGGGCACGTGACTCTAATGCCTCCCCCCTAGTTACGCGCCTGAATTGTCTACTTATGCTATTTTGTCAAGACATTTTTCAATGCAGGATATTTCTATCATATTCATTATCTTTACATAGCGCGTGAACCATGTTTTCCCAACGTTATGTGAAATGACCATAAATTCATTTTGAGAAGAGAATTATAGATTGTTCCTAATATTTCTCAATAGTCATACCATTTGCGACATTTATGGAATCGAGCAAACTAAAATAATGTGTCTGTGAGAAAATTATCAACAGATGACTATGTATACTTAAAGCAAATAAAAGTAATAGTGAAAATTCGGAGATCTACCTAAGTGCTAAAGTTATCATGTAATTTCTAAATTAATTAGAAGTTGAAGTGAGTGTAACAATTTCTTAAATTTAAAAGCCCATTCCTTATATAGAAGTGCTAAAATTAACACTTTTTCTATCCCATAAATTGCAGAACGCGATGTTTGTTTAGTTAAATACTATTGGGTTGCTGACAGACAATTACTGCCGATTAATAGGTTTGCTAAAAAACGGCTATACGTAATGAAAATAACTGAACAGAAGTACCACTAATTCATTTGGCAAATGAAGGTATATCTCACAGTAAGACTGAGATATTTCAAAATATATTAAATATAGGAAAGAAGAAAAACTATTGTAGATACATGGTGGGCAACTAAGAATGAAGGCCGGCCATAATATGTCACAATAATATGTCACAAATCCATCGTCGCACAGATTTAGAAAAAAAATCACACTAAGTAAAGTGACCCTAAGCAGCAAAATATTTTCGAGTTTTTAAAATGGCCGCTAGGGGGCGTAACAGCCACATCCGAATAGAAAATTAGAGATATTTCTCCGTATCTGGCTCAGTTAAGTGTCATTAAAAATATATGCATCGTAATCCGGAGATTATTTAGAATCTTGCTGGCTTTTCTTTTTTCTTATCTTAAAAAAATGTGGTGGGGAGACCTATTTGTTTTAAATCTTTATAACTCAGATTAGCCTTGACAGAATATAACAAACTTGGTCTAGTTACAAAGAGTTTTTGTTAGTCTGTCGAGTGCGCTTTACGCTGTTTTGATTTCTTTATTACCATTGCCGATAGAGTGCCGCTTATTTGGCAAAATTAAATAAAATGGTGTGTTTATTTTAATATAGTGTAAGAGAGAATGAAAACCTTCATATATCGATGAAAACCGGAACTTGATTATTTTTTTCTAACTATAGATATTAGCAAACAAAGTTGAAGTGAAGAATTATTATTATACTATCTCATATACTATGTCATAATGTGCGAAGGAGCTGTTGAAAACAAGTAAGCATTAAAAATTACACAAATGAAGAAACAACATAAGAATGTCAAAAACATTCAACTTATCATTGTTGCTGTTTACCTTTCTAATAGAATTTGTTTTGATTTTGGAATTAATTCTAAAAATTATAACTAAAACTAACTTCTTAAAAATGAGGAAACATTTGACATATCAGCGATTTACTTCGAATGCATGGCACATACATCTTGTTGACAGAGTCTATGCGGTGCAGTATCCTGAAATACGTCATCATTGTGAAATAGTCTTTATTCGACTGACACATCGTTTGCGTATGACAGGAAGTGTGCAATGTTAAGTCGATAGAGTTAGAAGCCCTTAAAGTTTAATAAATTCTATTGAGGCCAATTGGAGTTAACAGCCATTTAAAAAAAATGTGGGCATTGTAACATAACCTGAGTTTTTAGTTTTTAGATAGATATTAGTTATAGGTAGGTGGGGGGAGAAAAATGTCAAATTGACTTGTCAGGACTTAACCTGTCGATAAGCATTCAAAATTGCAGAATTGCTGCAAAAGATTAGATGCATTCGATTTGAAGTTCGATTGATTCGACGAAGGTATATTGCTTGGTAAGAGTCATTAGTGGATATTTTGCGACGAAGACTCAGTAGAGTTCTGCTGTCTAGTCACTCTTGGTGTTCGCTGCAGGCTGCTGATAGAACTAAAGTGAGTGAACATTTATTATATTGTAAGGAGTTTAGTTCCTGTCATGGTGCACTCTACCAGGCTGCTCTATCTATGGTTGCTTCTGTTTTTATAGTACCTTAGGCTTAGAGGGACCCATCCCCTTAGGCTAAAGCTCCCAGTTGGAGACTGGCATGCTTCAACATCTCTCTACCATAATATTTATGAATACAAAAAAAAACGGAAAACCAACACCATTCGAAATATTTTTAATACCACTTAATTGATCAAAATACGGAGAAAAAAATACGGATTTCCATTCAGATTTTTGTAGTTTTTGTTTGTGTTCATTAAGTTGCAATTTCATCGCCACTTAAGAAGTTGTAACTTGTTAAAAGGACCAATCTAAATTATTAAATTATTTTATTTATATATTTTATTTTATTTACTAAAGGTGATTGGCATTGAAAGAAACAACCAAACAAAAAATGCGCTACTACGTCCAAAAATGATCTAGCAGCTGTAAGAATTCAGTGTGAAAGCTCGTAGGTTATTTAGCTTACGTATTTTGCCGCAAAGAAATAAATATGTTGGACAGGAATGGTAGGTACTTACTGCATGTCACCTATTTTAACAGAGCGTATCTGTAAGTGAAGCTCGCTCGAGGCGTCCGAACAGTAGTAGGCAAGAGAAAAGTTGTATTTAGAATAAGTTGTACGGGGGGGCCAGGGGGCTTTCTAAAGTCACGACCTACGCCGCGTGATGCCTACCATTCCCCCCCGCAGTACTGACCAACTGACCATGCGGAACTCGCCTCAGCAAGTGATAAATGTCTGGTCGTTATAATAATTCTTCTTGGGATAAAATCATTTGATTGATGGATATCCAATCTGTTCCATTATTTGGTACAAACTAAAACATCGTTCTTGTCAGAATTGAATTAAGTCAGTTGTCTAGCATTGCGTCCGCGTGTACTTGTTAATTAGTAATTTATAATACATTGTAGTTTGAGAAACTGGTACAGCTATAGAGATCTTGGCCGATCTCTCATTTTGCATTTATATTGTTTGGAATCGATTGCAAATTTGGATCCTTTATAGGTACCTAGATTCTCATCAATGGTTTATAATTATATCCTATATCAGAATATTAACTGTTTGATGGCGATATAGGTAGGTACTAACAATATATTTATCAGTATGAAAGAAACGATTAGGTACCTATTGAGAAGCATATTATAAACATTAACTATGTATTGCGAGTTATTTTGGAATTATCAAATAATAAGACTTTTACTCTTTATATAGATCAAATGATATAAAATAATGTATCAAACTGATTTATATTTATATTGATAGCGTTTATATTTATAGGATTGCATTATTGATCGTGATAAACTAAAATTGACAATAGACTCTTATAGTGTGCATGCATGTACATAGGCAACCAACAGTATGCCGGAATATGTACTATATTGCGTATTATAAGAACTATAGCCTCAAAGACAGGTGTCATTTCTATTTCCATCGCGTAAAAGGAAATCTCATTGGTCAGTGATAATGGAAAACTTAACAGGCCATCTTTGCTGATCTATCGGCCCTATGCGAGGCTTATTGCCCCTGTGGGCAATAAAAGTTTGCCCAAGCTAGTTCAGCTTTTAATAAAAATAAAAATAAAATTCCCGTGGACGGGACGCCACGACCATGCACAACTAAGTCAGAGAGTCCCTAAATTATCCTGGGTATCGAATCTATTAGGCACTTTCAGTAATTCTTGGGGGAAAGAAAAATAATACACACAGTACTTATTACGAAGTTTACTTCACAAATTGGACATTTAGAAATGGTGATACATAAAAAAAATCTGGTATTATACCTGGAAACGCAGGCCAATAAAAATGTGGTGTAAAACTTACTCAGTAGTTGAAAAACGGCATCGAAAAGATAGCCTAGTTGTGTCCCTCAATCAACTCTAGGGAGCTCAACGCAATGCAAGCTATAGAGAATACAAAGTAGGCAAAATAAAATATGAAAACACGGATTCAAGAAAACAAAATGTCTTACCTAAATGTGTTGCTAAAAAGTTATTTAATCCCACTAATGTGATATGTGCAGATTCATCTAAAATCTCACACATGAACAATGATTTCCTTGTATTTTCCTATTATATCGGAACGTACATAATACGTTATTTAACCAAGGAAATCACATAAACTCTTAACAAATTCAAAAACTAGTATGCCAATCCCGCGTTCGGCTAAGAAAAGAAAGCGACGATCCCAACGCCCCAGGAAATTAGACAATAGATCTGCGGCCCTAGGCTAGCGTCACAGAATTGCCAATGTTCAACTCACAAAACAAAAAGACGACACAAATATGCAATAATATATTTGTGATAAATCTATGACAAATAATCTATTAAATGCAATCGACTAATGAAAAAATACATACTAAAGGGAACGCGTCACTGCCTCTCTGCGTCACCACTTAGAAATCAATTCATCCGTCAAATATACTTATAAATTTCGGACTCTCAAATAGTTAATTACTAAAAGGGAACGTAACAGGCTACCTGTTTGGAGTGGACGCTCTAACACCGTTTTTTGTTTATTTTTTTTTGTGCTTGTCGATTCTATCTAGTCTCCCACTGATCAAGAGGGTCTTGCCAGCCTCGATACTCAATGACAATAATTCACAACGTCCATGGGGAGAGTTAACATTGAGGCCGCAAGTTATGTGTCCTGATCAGATGCAACGCACAGAGTATGACAGTCTTCTACATCTTCTTGGCTATAGCCACTGCCGATTGACGGCACGTTGATTTGATCTTTGATCGGATTGCCGTCACTGTCGCATAACCCGAGGGAGCCGATAATGAGAACCACAATCTTAACAGAATGATCCGAGTACAGCCTCTCGATACTTTGTTCCTTTTTGCTGGGGTCCAGGAGGACTACGTCAGGCTTATTGGCTGGTCTCTGCCTGACGATGACGGTGGGGAATGAATAGTTCCAGTATAACCGGGACCTATAATTCCCCACAACGGACTCAAAATCCCCGGGCGCATAGGGCAACACCGGTGTCTGATCTATACCGTACCGAGTGCCGTAGATGTAATACAATACTCGTAATGCCGCAATATGTCGATGGATAATTGGATTTAGGCAGAGATCGTACCTATAAGCTGTATAAGCTAAGGGCAAATGCATAATGGTTTCAGAGGTCTGACGACATGGCCTGCAGATAATGTCAGGCACTTATATAACCATCACGCGGCTTCGATAGAACAAGGTGTTCAGTACACCATCTTGGAAAGCTTATATATAACCTTCAGTCTGACTTCAGCACAGCTGACCTTAAAAAGCCAAATTTCAGCTTTTGAGACAGGCGCAAGTCTTCTGTATTTCTAAAGTAGACTCCGTATAATGACGTATGTATCTCTGTGCTGCTCAAAACGAAGTGTATTTCCGGCAGCCCTAAGGTGGGCTTTTAACCGAGCAGATTCCAACTTGGTGATAGATTTTGTATTATTCTACTCGGTATCGAAATAGAGATCTAGGCTATCAGCTGCTCTTTGTGCCTTGTATGTAAAAGCACCTAAGTCAGCTCCTTCATGGTCTTTGACCATGAGGAGTAGAGGATCCTAACTCCTGATAATCTTATAGGCTGCGACAATAGTTCCGTGTTGTGGAGATACTCCAAGAGTCCACAGTCTCCCTGTTGTCATGGAACAATTAAAATTAATTTTATTAGCGATATTCAGACAGGTATCTACTGATTATTTATTTAAATTGAATTGATCATTACCAGCATGGCAACAATTTTCAGACACAACATTTGAAATTCTAATGAAGTATCAATTATGACTAAATCCGTACTACTTACACTATGCAAGTACAGCACTTTAAGGTAATTTTCAAATGATTTCTGATATAATCAGGTGTTAACCTATTAATTTGACATAGTATGTTGTCACTTGTTTGTGTTGCACTATAAAACTTAAGTCAAACATATGTTTAGAAATGTTAAAGTACGGATTAACAGGTGCAGCAGTTTGCAATCAGATTGTATTTTCTTTCCGCGGGTATTGTAACGCACGGTATTCTAGTATTCCTTATAGGTGGTCATCGTAAAAATTCAGCACTATCTCGGTATATAATGGTCAAGTAGGTGGCTATTAGGTGCAGCCATTATTTGCTCCGGGAATTATGTCTAAATATTTCAACTTTGCGGTAGATACAGCCCCGGAGATACAATACATAAATATCCGTATGTCCATAAACCTACATAGTGCATGTAGATCCGGGAGTTCACTAAAAAAGTGTTTAAGATCTTGTCTTATTTATGACTTGCTATTTCCTGGATGCAAATAACATTTCGCTAAGTTCATACTTCCCTGACGAAATTAATAATACCGTGGCGTACAAAAACAACTACTAATACTTTTGTTATGCATAGCAATTCATAGGTAAGTAGGTAAGATTCCAAATATGTTGTAAACAATATAATGAGGCATAAAATTATATGCCAATCTATTTTTTGAGCTACATATTATAGTAAAGATACTGCCTGCTACGAATGGAGTAGGTGCCTACTATAATAAAAGTCGACCTAAACCTTTTTGTCTAATTCTAGGTCATTCTAATAAATTCTTTAATAATAGTGAGCATACTTTTTTCGAAGAGCTTTATATGGAATGTTATAGGATAATAACTAAATGGAAATTTAACCTGCAGTCAACAGTTCAGTATGCTGACCGAAACTGTAAACAACAAAATATTTTCATGCGGAGTGTGTTACAGTTGTCCTGAAACATACCTGTAGGAGCTATTTGTAACTTTAACAGTTTTACTTTTTAGCAGTTTAAACAGCAGGTGATAAGAAATTATTTAAAATTGTACAGAAATATGATTTTCGGTAGTCAACAGATAATCTATAGAAAGACTTCTCTTCACTTTCAAGGGGCCTATACAAATTTTCCTTATTGCGTATTCCTCGAAAACTGTGTTGGTTAGGACATCATTTTCAACAACATTGAGTATAACAGAACTGAAATAGTAAAAAATTTAATGTAAAAATGAAATTTTCCCAATGGCCGTTTTTCTGGAAAAGTGTTAGGACATTATTTCTAATGTCCCGAAATGAAGACCCGAAAGAGTGAAATTTAATTATTGGATTATCTCGTTTATTTTGGATTTTAACGTATAAATAAAAACTTAACGTGTTCGTGTACTTTAACGTACCCTTACGTCCTTATTTTGTTTTTCCACGGGATAGATTTTTTTATTTAGACATGAGAAACGGCAATTTGACATCCTCTTTAAACATCCTCTTTGGCATTACCGCAAAACAAAAAAATATTCTCAAAAAAATATTCGGCGTCAAGGATGCAGCAAATTTTACTGCTAATAAATTTGTTTTTGATAGTTGTATAAACTATCATAAAACAAATTTATTTTCTATAAGTAATAGACGAGATGAAGCAATATAAATGTTCACCCCCACATCTTTTCAGATTTGAAAAATAATATAGATCCTGGGGAAACACAATAAGGACAGGAGTTGTAGAAAATTTAATTTCCAAGTTTCTTCATAATACTTTATACGTTAAAATAAAAAATAAACGAGATAATGGAATAACTACATTTCACCCTCACTTTTGGGTCTTCATCGAAAATATCGACAGGTAAAAATTGTAAAAATCCAAACAACTTCAGTCGTAACTTGCCTTATCCGTATTTTAAAAATAATCAGCCATCGGTACCGATGGCTTCTACATATGACTCTCCATAAGTAAACGATAATTGAACGTTCTATAACTCCCCTTATAGACCGTGAGATAGCGGACTGTTGAGGTAAGTATTTTTTTGTGTGGCATTTTGAGGGCTGAATGTGGCTACTTAGCTGTTGAAAATAAGGGCGGTTATATTGTCTGGTATTTGAATAAGAGATTGACGTTGATAAATAATTCACTAATGAAAAATGCCAGACGGTTTTCAATGGCCGAAAAGGTGAGGGATCGGATTTATCTTGCAAGAAAAAAGTTAAATTTTCCACGTTTTCTTTCTGTCTGACAATCGAGAGAATGAAAGGTTTTCTTGTGAAAATTAAGCTGAAAAATTGCCAGACGGTAATCACCGTTGGAAATTCCGCTTCCCGCCGAAAATTATAGTAAAGTATATATAGCGATACTAAAATGCAAGCAAAGATTTCCAAAATGTATGCAATAGACTAAAAACGGATATTCTGCATTGCCAGACAAGTTTGTCTGTTCCATTATATATAAATAAATAAAAAAGTTACGTTGAGCTATTCAAAAATTCATAATCAATAAAAAAAAAATAAAAATAAAAATAATACGTAATACGTAATACGTAATACCTAATATCTAATACCTAATACCTAATACCTAAGTGCCAATTCACAATGAACGTAAACGTAAATGATCCTTAAAACGCAATTTTTAAGTATATTCTTAAAACGTAATTTTTATTTGCGTTGTTCACATAGGACATAAAATCAACGTTTACGATTTTACGAATGCTACATGCGCTTGCGCTTTGCGCCGTCGGTTTTGTCATTTTCTGTTTCTTATGTGACAAGTGACAGTTTGTTATTGAAGAGATGAAGAGAGTGGCTTGATAAAGGACCCAATACCTGGAAGTCATAGTGTTGTTTAAACAATTCAATTCCAAAAGTGTAGACAATATAGAATGAAATTAAAGATTTATACTGCGTATATATATATATACATATATATATATATATATATATATATATATATATATATATATATATATATATATATATATATATATATATATATATATATATATATATATATATATATATATATATATATATATATATATATATATATATATATATATATATGTATATATATATATATATATATATATATATATATATATATATATATATATATATATATATATATATGTATATATATATATATATATATATATATATATATATATATATATATATATATATATATATATATATATATATATATATATATATATATATATATATATATATATATATTATTGTACTATTGTATTATTGTATTGTACATATAATTGTTTGAAAAGAATCTGACTGTTTACTTTTGCTTTTTAAGGTTAAAAAGTAAGGTTAAACACCTGCTTGGTACAACGAGTTCAAGTTTTGTGCTGCCACTACACATAAATAACTGGGCTACCATAACAGAAATTCAAAATTTACCAGATTTTATATGTAAAATTTACGTAAAGTTGAACTATTTCTAACTTTACGTTCGTTTTACGTTTGACGGTAGAGATAACGGATTTTTTACGTGCGTATTACGAATTACGTCCATTGTGAATTGGCACTATTTCGTAATACGTGGTACGTAATACGTAATACGTAATACGTAATACGTAATACGTAATACGTAATACGTAATACGTAATACGTAATACGTAATACGTAATACGTAGTACGTAATACGTAATACGTAATACGTAATACGTAATACGTAATACGTAATACGTAATACGTAATACGTAATACGTAATACGTAATACGTAATACGTAATACGTAATACGTAATACGTAATACGTAATACGTAATACGTAATACGTAATACGTAATACGTAATACGTAATACGTAATACGTAATACGTAATACGTAATACGTAATACGTAATACGTAATACGTAATACGTAATACGTAATACGTAATACGTAGTACGTAATACGTAATACGTAATACGTAATACGTAATATGTAACACGTAATTATAATTATTACAATAATAAATATTACGTAATACAATTATTGACAATATGACGTGACCTTATATTAAAAATTACATATTTAGAGTTTTAAACTAGTTAAAATATTGCAATATAAAAATGTTAATAAATAATTAAAAGGATATGCGTATGTATTATATCCTTAGACATTATTGCTGTGCCCGTATGTAACTGAGAAAAGCAAAACTAATCTATTGTGTAGAATAGAGCGAGAATAGGAACCTATTTACGGCTGCTCCAATGATAAGTGCTTCTTGGATATGTGTATGTTTCTAAAGCTATGGTGAAATTACAGTCTCCGTCATTACAGGAATCTAGGTCGGACGTCCAGTATTCCCTATATACTTCCATTTTATTTATATAATTACATATAATTAATCACTGTCAATGAAAAACAAAGTAATATAAATTATTGATTATGCTCGGTACTCAGTTTCAATAAATGTATTATGTGCATACATTTCTAGGATAAAAAAAATATTATAAGTTTTATACATCGAATTTTAAACACAAAACGATCAATCAGCGGTCATCCTCACATTATCCAAATGCATGGCACGTATGGTTATTATTAAGAATTTAACTGGAGCCTCATACTAATAATCAGTACTGATCTGTATAATATTAGTAGATGATAAATTAGTAATCGTAAAGGCACCGTGGAAGATTTAACCAATAAAACAAATTGATTTCAGTTTCAGATAGACTCTACGTCCCTAATTGAATTTAAAAACTATTTTCGTGGTAGCTATATGTTACCACCTTCATTATGTTAATTTAAAGTAATTGTTATGTTAAAATATTAATTACGTTTACTTAAAAAAATCCGTTATAGGTACACAGGTAACATTAGAGTTTAAGTGACTTATAATGAATGCTCCAAATTCCATGTAAAATAATTGGCAATAATTCTTGAAAAATCGACTATCGTGCGATATAATAATGTTGTTATGTAATTGTTATCAATTAATTTACTCATCCAACGCTGAAAAAATGCAGAAAAGTGAACAAAATATAAATATTTCACTATTCAAAATTTGTTTGAACTAGGTACATCAGTGTACGTCAGCGATAGAAGACAATGTCAACCATGCCAATATATAACAGTCCTGACATCGCCAAAATTTGAATAAGGCGGGTACTTTGCACTGTACAGTACAGTTGATAGCATCCTTCGAAAATTTGTGGGGTTGCTACAGTTTCTCCGCTAGACGCAGTGATGCCAAATCTAGGAAATCGTCCCTAGTTGTAGGGACATTTTTTTTATAATTTCAATACTAGGGAAATGAGACTCATAATTTTGCATGTGAAATCTGTATTTGGTTTAATTTACTTATTCATTTTCACTTGATATATCCAACTGTGAATATTTTAGAAATATCTGTAAAATATACCTATTCTTTACAATGAATAAAAAATCTTGTATAAAGACACGGTATTATTCTCGAGCCCCCTCTAGGTAGTAGATTGTCAAGCTGAACAGCTGAACGATTAATAGGTAATGCTAATAATATACCTACAGTAATTTATAAGTTGGCCATTCTAATTTGACCAATTTTATATTTTATGAGAAGAAAAACTCGAAAATTTTATACGTTTAAAAAACAATCCAGTAGGTTGTAACGGTCTGACAGCTTGTCACTTTCATAGCTTGTCAGTTTCATAATTGTCTAAATAACCTACTATGAAATGAACATTACAAAACCAATTGGGTAAAATTTTACTTTTCGTAACTGTTTGTGAAAAGTAAGACGTTTCCTAACGCCAAAGGGTTTTGAAAAGTGTCGCTTTAAATATTAAAATTAGAAAAACTATGTTAATAGCAACTATTATTAATTTTATTACTTTTTAAGGAGCGCCCTCTGCAAAGCGACGTGGAAGGAACTTTCTCATGATCATATTCTTGTTTCTCATGTTCGATACAATTAGAATAACTATTTCTGGCATCGTAGAAAATACCGCAATTATTTACCATTGCGGCTCTCTAACTATTATATTCCGATTGATCAGAAATGAGACTGCAGTTGGATTTTTGTTTATACTAAAATACCTAAGCAGTTGAGTAGCCGCTGTAAGGAGCAATTTTGAAAGAGAAAATATTTGTAGCAAATTTGAGTATTTTGACGCAGAACGTGAAAATAATGGGCCACTATTATCTTTGACTGCTGTTGACTAAAAAGAAAAACTAGTCTTATACTAATACTAAAAAAAGTCATCAATATGGTCATCAATACTGTGACACTTCATATTAGTGAAATTCGGAATGCTATATATTACCCGTTTAAAAGAAGTAAGTAGGTACATATTACAAATTTAATAATAGCGTGATGCATTATGCTCTTAGTAAAATAAATTGGTTATTTGTGTTGCATAAATACAGGATTATAATTATTACAGGGGACCACATAACTCTCTTATGTTTATTGGGACCAACTGACGTAAAACGAATTGTTTAATGGTTGCCGCATATCACTGCACAGTTTATTACAATAATTTGGTTCTAAATGCTCTGTTACTGACCAAATTAACATTAATATAACAATATAATAGAACAAATAGGCTATACCTATTTTGTATTATACTATATTAAAATTTTACAATACACCAATACTGACATGAAACTTTACTTTTATTTCTTTGGAAAATATACTACATTTGTACATCTGTAGTGGCTGAAAAAGTATTATGTAACGTAGTAACATACAAGATAAGTTTCTATTAAAAAATTTTTACCAAAGAACGTATTAGTTAGTTACTTATTCTTAAGAAAGTTTCTACAAAAAAAATGGACCATAATGGGCCAAATAAAGTAATATATTTCATATTTAATTTTCAAGAATTTGTTTACTACACTATACCCTAAAAATACAAATAAAGTTACGTTAACACATGCTACAGTCTGATAGACTAGGGAACAATGTTCGCTGGTCGCATATTTTACAGTTGACGACGTGCATCAGTTTTTATTTTGAATATCCGATATGTTGTGTGTACATACGTCACAAGAAATATTGTACAAACACAGACGATACAATAAAAAACATGTACCAAAAATGATGGCTACATCAGGTACAGAAAAGTATATATACAATATGCTTGAAATTCATTTAAAAATTAAAATTGATTTAAAACAATTGAAAGAATAAAATAAACAATAAAAACAGCCGTAAGTATATACTCATAAGAGTATGACGTGGTATTATTAGTTTTTTCATGGTACCTATCTATTACTAGTTATGATAGTTTTTATACATCTCCAAATTATTAATCATTGCTGAAATGTCCACTCCACTCCTATATTTATGCTATTATAGTATGTTCTTTGGTAAAATTTATTTGCTACAAATGACGGTGAAGATTACATAGTTTAATATCTCCATCTCCTTGGTGTCCTTTAAATAAATGAGCGTTGGCCGTAAAATTAAGTAAGTGCCATTTTTTGTTTCAAATTTCATCTCCAATAAGCGGATTTGTTAAATACATTTTAAATCCTAAAACGCCCAAAAGAAATAAAAATATCAAAAAAAAATATGTATTTTCTTTACATGACTACAAACCTTTATTGCCACAGAAAAATATATTGGTTTAGCAATATTAGTATATTTTTCAGATTGAATAAATTTCCTAATAAGTATAAGGTAATGACACGGTGTAAAAAGAGGGTTACACCGTGGGTAATGGAAAATTAAGGATATTATTTCATATTCTTTCGAAAGTGGGAGCAAAAATTATATTTACTAATATAATATAATATAATATTTATTTATAATATATTTACTGATATAATTAATTCTAAAATGATACATATGCACAATTATTATGATTTATTAAAATAATACGAAGCTATTCGTAACGTCAATATACATACCACCATTATTTGTAGATCTTATAGGGTCAGAACTTTCTTATGCTCACGCGCGTTTAACTGCATATGAGTTATTGCGAAAAGCACATTGTTGCCATCGTTACTATATTCAGCAGTGATTTATTCATATTGGCTATACCAACAAATAAATGTGTTTAAAGTGTTAAAGTTCGCTTCTTGCACTGTTATATTATTTTCACTGATATTTTATGGCCTAGAATAATGAATATCAATTTATGTTTCGGAATTATTAAATGTTCTTTATATGATATCATAAATTTCATGGCTCCTTGGCGAGATATATTTTTATTTATTATTAATTTATATCCCGTGTCCTTTATATCGTATTCGATAAATTCTTAAGCACTCAAACACATATAAATATATATATACGAGTATATATATATATATATATATATATATATATATATATATATATATATATATATATATATATATATATATATATATATATTTTTATATATATATATATATATATATATATATATATATATATATATATATATATATATATATATATATATATATATATATATATATATACAATTTTGGAAGGAAACTGAAGTTATAAAAAAGTTGCAGATCGAAGCATATCAAATTTTTAAATAAAATTAACGCCTTAAAAAGTGCTAATTAAAAATATTATAGGGGTTTTTTTTAACCCCCTTGTAGGGTCAAAAACTGTCAGATACTGTCATTTTATTAGCAAAACTTGTCCGCCAAATTTCATTCTTCTAAACTTTTCTGTAGTGGAGAAAATATTATATAAAACTTTTTTTATCCCAACGTTAGAGACTGTTTATTTCCATGGCCCGCTAGGTGTAGGATAAAGATTTAATGTTTAAATAACGACCAAAAACAAGGGAAGATGTGGTTTTTAGAATATAAAATGCAATCCACAGTATATCCGCTGCGGAAGTGGATTTTGCCGTGCAAGTAACACACGATAGACTTGAGCGTTGTACTCGTACAGAGAATGATGGCAAGCAGTTTGAACATCTAGGTACTCATTAGAAATGGTTCATGAACAAATCTTGAATGGGTTCATCAGGCCAGTTGAAAACAAATCTAAAATGTTTTTTTTTCAATTTCCTGCAATCCAATACATATAAATAATTGATAAATAAATGTTTTAAGCTTTATCCTTACTCATTTTCACCGTTTCTGATCACTACGAGTAATCGGTATAATTTTTTAAATACTTCTTTAATGTAAAAATATATTTTTATCAGTTTCTCCGGTTTCTCCAGAAATGAGATAAGTTGCGGTTTTCATTGGTTTCTTGTAATTTTTATTCTCTATATGTCTATGTGAGAATAAACATATGTTTACAATTGAAATGTCGGAAAAAACAAAAAGTTTGTTTGTATTTCAAACAGAGCCACCTAGCTTCCGCGGCAACAACTAAATTGGCACATTCTATCAGCAATGATAAAGTGCCAAATTCTCTTTCTACTGAAACCAACTTATTGAAACCAAATTTGTTTCCGTCTCTTAAGCCAAACCGGGGTAATCGCCATTTTTCTTCACAAATGTTTACATACCTTCCCCCCACCACTTGATTTTCAGAGCTATGAAATACGACCAAAGTTATTCCAAATTTTACGAACATTACCAAGAACATATTTTCAGTATGCCTCATTATAGCAAATTAACGAGATATTTCATTGTCCTAATTTAACGTTACTGTAACGCCCTTTAGCGGTAATCATACAAACTTAAAAATAATTTCAAGCGTGTTTTATGATCCAGTTTTCTAGATTTGATCAGATCATATCAATAATATATATAAATCATATCCAGCTTCTAGATTTAAAACTTAAATTTAAGAAATCCGAATTAAAATGTTTGGTAAGCATAAAACACATACAAATATGATGGGTAATTAGGTACTCCTCTAACAGTTGCCTCAAAATCAGCTTCACCGAACTTTTCTTTGAGAGGAAATATCTACATGATGCATTCTATTAAATAACAATAATAATATTAATAATAATAATTATTATTATAGTGAAAATATATAATTTTCTATAGGATACTCAATTTCATCATTTACAAAAAATGGATGCACTCTAAAAATTTTCCTTACTTAATCTTTCCTTAACTCACTCACTTGGGAAATTATAAATGAATATATTGTTATGCAATTTACCTAAACTTTTATACCACTAACAAGAGCAAAAGAAACTACACCAGATACGCGAATAAATAAATTAAGTTTCAAATTATATCGGGCGCACATACGGCCTGACAATGAAAATATGTCGACCTCTCTCCCGCACAAGTCTGGGCTTCTGTGTTAACCATTGCGGTTAGTTACTATCAAAACAAGACAAATAGAAAAGAGATGAGTATTTTTAAAATAAAATCGCCTTGTCCGGAATTTTAATACGAAATTTGATAATTCCGATTTATTCCAACTCTACGTGCTCACTGTATATATCGGTACATATAATATAATGTACCTATTAATGACATGTATATTTAAAATTATTGAGTATAATATATTTATTTTTAGAATATTGCATAGGTATATATAATTAATTAGTGACAAAATAATATTAATGAAAAAAATATCTGCAAAAAAATTCAATAAAAAGCCAATAGGTCAAGCAGTGAGAAATGGAAAGCATTACAACTTAATTAAAATAAAATTATATACATACTATAATTTTAATTAATTTAGATATTTAAATCATGGGAAATATAAAATAAGGAAGCGAAAGATAAGCTATTCTTTTAACTGTTTTACATCAATTAATGAATACAGAACAAATTAATAGGTGGAAGTTATTAAATATTTTTTTGAATAAATTAATATTACAGAGTTCTAAGAAAAACTGATTGTGGTCTTGCCAATGCAAAAAAATGAATAAAAAGATTGTATTTAAGGATTGAATTTGGAAAATAAAAAGCAATATAACTTATTGAGAATTTGCAATAATGAAATAGTATTTATGTTGTTTAGTAACCTTCGTCTGCCACGCGAATTTACTGAACAGGAACTAGTTCGATCTTTAAATGAAATCATCGTTAACGAATGAACGAGTTACTTAAGCTTTATGACATTGTGTATATTATATTTCCATGAGTCAGAAAAGAACATAACATTGAACATGTCTATCTCTTCCTTTTCTCTTTTCACTTCCTTTCTGGTTGTTCTGCTAAACATTTCGTCATACTTTTGAACTATACGCCAAAATTAAGTTTGAGATAATTGAGGTTAAAAATTCATTTACTTACCAACTTCCAACGATTGCTTGCTTTATCAATTTTATGGCTAAACATGGTTGAATATTATATTAGGTATAAAGTGATAATACTTATCACCTAAAATATACTATTTTATCAATTTATTTTTAGAATAATGAAGATGATAATGAAATAGCAATGCAATAATTTAATTATCATAACTTATTAGAAAAACTATTTTCATTATAAGACGTAAGAACGTATAAAAAATGCATATAATTAATTTCGATTTTTTTTATTGAAATTTAAGTAAAATATACAGCTGTATTCGTAACATATTTAATTATTTTTGGCTTTCTTGCCTCTCGTTGGGGTTTGCCTTAGAAATTCCAACGTTGCCTTTGGTTTTGGCTCAGGCTTTACATTTTTTGAACAGCGATATAAGGTTTTGCCGTAATTCGGTGTTGTCGTACTAGAACTTGAGGGTTCAACATCTTGTTGTTCAGTATCTTGTGTATTTCTTAATAAATGCTTAAAATACTCAGTCAATTCCCTCCATGTATTTAAACATTGATGTGAGATGGTCCTTTTTATCCTTCCGTAAACCCACGTTGCATTAAGATATACGAACAACTTATTACTATCCAGAGTACATCCAACAGCGATTAAACTGGGCAGTAAAGGTTTGTTCAGCTTAATGAAATGAAAAAAATTAAAAGCAGTGAGTTATAAGTTATTTAAAATGGAAGTTAAAGTGGTCAAATTACATACAACATTGCATACACATCAAATTGTATATTTATACGGACCGTAATTTAGAACTAAATCCCGAAATGTAGTATTATACACATATCTTTTATCAAACGAACATCATATACCTCTAGGTACTTTTACTATTGTGTCGATGTCAAAGTGCACTATGACATTCCCACAACCAATATTAACAAGAAATAGGACTATACGTACGTAAACATTTTATCAAAATAGCGAAAGTATAAAGTTAAATACATATTCAATTTAGATTTGGAAATAAACATACTATACTATCTAAGTAGCGGCATCCCGCAGGTACTTATTCGTACACTATGAAAATTAATGTAGGTAAAGCCAAGTGGAGTGGTAACTTAAACGGTAGTTAATCATTATCTATATGTGAATACTATAATAGTAGTATCAAGAATCATTAAAAGAGTACGCTAAAACTAATCTTATTTGAGTGTCAGCAAGTCGTCCAGTAAGGTGGGCCTCTCCAGCAAGTCTACGTATGTAGTTGATAGATTTCAACTCGGTGGAGGCAAATCCAACGACGGTTTGTGGTGGAGTTACAGATGAAGTTTCCAAATTACAGATGAAATCCCAAAGTAGGGAGTTTATGAGTTTATTTTTAAGTTGTAGGTCTTCATAGGGCGTTTTCTAGATACAGGCAAAATAGTAGAACATTAATGCCGCCATAGCTTACTATAGTGTAATTTATAATGAAAGTCAGATAGGCAGTAGAGCACTGTTACACAAGGTGATCACAATATCATAAACGTCCTTTTCCCATTTTTTTTTAAATAATACACCACGTATGTTATTACTTCTATAATCTACGTTTATTAATCTTTCAAATGACGATCATTTGATTTTTCTATTCGTAGTTTTCAAAGTATTGCTGTTAAAAATATAGGAAAATGTATCATTAATTTACAAAATGTAAAAATGTTTAACTATTTAAATATTTAAATGTAACACAAATGTACAATTAACATAACCTGAAAACTAAAGTAAGTAGGTACCTAGACTAAATAATCATTTTACACATATTTAATAATATTTAACGGTAAATATATCTCTTAAATATACAGTTTTCCAGATAATACTACATATTTCTCTCTTGTAACCTTCCTGGTAACTTTTTAAATAAAATATAGATATTTTATATTTTCTTCAATTCTTCATATATCTAAATGTTCGATGGTAATTAAATCCCGTTTATCCTTAACTAGACTGTCTACTCATTAAATAAAATTGTGGACACTGCGCGTAGTCGGGTGTCGTTCTAATATTCATTATAAATTAACCTGTACTGTATGTACATGTTCTAACGTCTTTGCTTCTCATTGCCTTGTTTTGGTTATTACTAGAAAACGTCCAGAAAAGCTCTTTTTTTATTTTTTTTTCTCGAAAACTACATGAAGCTGCATATATATACCATAACCCACATCACAATGTTCGGTATGTAACTTTTTTTTGAGCCACCCTGTTTAATCTAAAAAAAATCAAAATGAGATTTTGGAAATGATGGACCATAATTCAGATTTGTTTAAATTATATGTATTTCCTCACAAATTTTAATCAAATTTAGCCTCACGTAGCTGCTCTTGATGACGTCATTCGACATCAACATTTCCTTAATAAAAAATTTGTATATGATTGGGACTTTCTTGTTGACACTGTATATGCTTTTTTACTTATTAATGTTAATACCTAGTAGCGTAATTACCATAGGGCTAGGAACTGCAGTACACCCGGGGCCACCTGGGGGCCACTAATACCTTCCGTCATCAAACGAAACGCATAAAAAAAGTAGGATAGACAATACACGCGCCATCCAGCTTTCTTGTTTGTTGATTGCAAATACTGGTAATAATATTTATTAAGAAACCAATTTAATTTTTTACATATATTTTATAAAATCTTATTACTCTTGTTATTATTTGTTAATGGTTACATAATATATTGTAAATTCACTAAATCACACCATTGATCTTTTAATGAAAAAAGAACATTGTGCTATTAATGAAACAATTCAAAATAATTGGGAGCCCAAAAACATTTTCCACCGGGGCCCTTGACCATCTAGTTACGCCACTGTTTATACCTACCTTGTTTTGTCGTTGCACATACAGTTTAGCGGCTCAACGAGCTGCAAATGTCCATGCACACACAGATTTGGTAGACGAGATTTTCGGACACTTTTATTCAAAAACTGTTTACATTTTGAAAATTTTTAACTACTTTAGATGCGATGTAGTTTTCTGAAAAAGATTTTAAGAAGCCATAACTGCAGCTTAAACGGTTAATTAAATAGTGAAGAGTGTTTAAAAAACTACATTTTCAAATTATTTTCAGATCATATAAAATTCGATACCTGTATTAAAAAAGTTGTCCATTTTACGTCAATTGTCAAATTTGTTTTGTACAAGATATTGAAGGTCCCATTTCATTCTAACTTGACTTAAAAACTCACCACATTCAATATTAAAATAGGTATAGGTTACAAGATTGTTCAGTTAGGCTTAACTCAGGTAAGCATGACCGCAGAAGCTACCTGAAATGCTTTATTCATATTTTACATATAGTGTTTTCGTTTAATATAAAAACTATTGCAAAAAATTGTGCGGCATTTTACAAAGAAAACCCGTATCGGTAAATTACATACAAAAGGATATTTAGTGTAAAATTGTATACCGCTACAATTTCTTGTGAATAGAACTAGGTTCTGCAGTCCGCGGCTTACAGTCTCTGTCGCTATCTCTCTTCAAATTCATCTCACATATAAATCCAATTTCCCTTCTCGCTCACTTAGAAAACACCTGCCTGAACAAGCCGCCGATTTATGGCTTTACTGCTGGCTTTACTGCTTTGTGGCGTATCATCATGCCAACTAAGGTGAAGTGACTTCAAAGATGTCTTATTGTGTCATATTCATATATGTTGAAAACTTTAGGCCAAAAAATTATTTAGTTTTGAATGCATTTAAAATATATTGAAAAAATTTTGCATCCTGCGTGTACAACTTAGTGCTCAATTTAGCCAATAACAATTTAAAATAAAAGAAAGAAATTAGGATAATTGCGCGCGCCACTGAACACCGCATTCCATTAGTTTGCATATTAAACGAAACCACTATAGAGGTTTAATAAAGTCTCATATAATTTCTACCCAAATATAAAAGTTCGCATTCGCCTTAATGCTTAACAATCAAGATTTTTTTGTGCCTGTACCTAAGTGGCTATAAAAAGTTTCAAATATAAACTTGTACCTATCAATGACGTATTATCTACGTCGTTGCATACCCTCTTATCGAGGTCACATCTTAGCCAAGAATATTAGCGCGCGCTGGTATAAAATCAACCAATTTTAATGGATTTTTAGATATTAAAATTTGTTATAGGGACAATAAATTAACTAAGAATACTTCCAATTTTTTAAGTAACTAGCTAACTAATACCAAATAATTTTATTAAATTATATTACTTTTGTTTTCACAGAATTTTCAAAATTTTTAAATTAAAATTAAAAACGCTTGCCGACGGCTAACAGCAGCTGTATTAACTTTTTAATTTAAATTACTTCAAAAATCTGCTAACGATTCTAAAGTAAAATCTTGATTGGGACACACCCGTTACTTGAAGTAAATTACCGTGGAAAATATGATTGGATATATTTTAGTAAGTAAATATATCATTTATTTTGATATAACTACAGAAAGTAATATTTAAATAATAATATGTATAATTATATAATAATATTTTAAGGAAATACTGAGATTATCACTTTATGCAAATAATACGTTTACTTAGAATTTAAACTTGAATTGTAAATTTAGCAACATTCATAGCTGTTAGATAAACCGACTGGGGCTGGACTTTCGTCATAAGTGGAAAATTAAAAGGCGGAGCATAATTTATGAATGAGTCAATAACAAAACTGTGTCATCATTTATCATTTACAGGGATAATTAAGTGCATTACGACTAATTATCTATTCACTTTTTCTATGGTATTACATACGGCTACATAATAATATGGCCACAATTGCATTCCAACTTTTTGTATTATTATCTTTTGTGAAATCCGAGTTATTATTTGTCTGTTCTATACTCATATAAAAATATTGGCTAAAAGGTTATCCGGTTTCACAACCTATATTTACGTATGCCAATTTTGATAATTAGTTTTGTATTAATATACGCATAGACCACATAATCTGTGATATAAGCGATAAGAAAGATCTAATTCTTAGATAAAGTGAGACAATAAAAAACGTGTTCAAGCTTAATCAGCGTAAAGAACAATTAATAAACAGTAAATTAACAATGTTGTGCAACATGTTTGTTACATTTATTCATAGAATAATTTATTTCATTACCTTTTGGTTATCCTATCCCACTCGATCAGCCCATGGCATAATCTGAAAACAAATGAAATGGATAAGTACTCTTCAGTATTCAATAGAAAGTGATATTAGAACATAAGTAACTTTTTTATTCATAAAATTTGAAACTAAGCAGCACATTGTTTTGCATCTTATTTTTTTGCAATTCTTTCTACAAGAGAAATATAATTTAATAAAATCTATGTTTTAATAATAATCGAGCATTTTAATTCTGCGATAATCCGTTATTAAATATTTATATAACATTTCTATTGTGGAAGTAAGTTTGATTTATCTAACTTACTTACTCTATTAAATATTGAAAAAAAAATTACTGAAAAAAATAAATATACGTTAAATAAAAAAAAAAGTTTATGATAAATATACCAAATTATTAAATATCCCATAGGTTTATTTATTTATACAATTCCTTTAAAATTACATTGCTCAACATAAAACCCAATAACAGAAGGTACAACATAATATACCTGGATATAGTAATGGTTTCCGATTTCACCTTGCATGTATTTTGGGGAAGTAAAACATATATCTTATGATAAAAAACAGGTATTAGCTCGCTGGACGTTTTACGTTTTTTTTTGTTTTCTCTAGTAACAAAATGCATGTCCTTCTATCAAAAGAAAGTTGAAACATATTTAAAGTCATATAATGAGAGGCATGCAACTTGCAGGGTTCCAAAGGGCTTTAACGGTCATGCGAAATTGCTAAAAAATTAAAAAAATTCGCGAATTTCCCTGAAAATAATGAAATCTTGTGTCGTAAAAACCATATAATTTTGGGGCAATTATTATAATATCAGAGAAAAACGCACAAGTTTTGTATTAGTGTAAAAAAGGTGAAAATGCAATTTTTGTTTGTTTGTTGTCGTAAGATACACTTTTCCTCCTCCAAAAGGCACGCTGGGTGAAATCGGTGAAAATAAACTGTTCTTCATATCATATAAATGTTATAATAAAAAAATAGAAATATGCTTCAAAAATATTTCCAAAGAAAATGTGACTATGCTTACAACTTTCAATTTATTATTTAAATTGTATCGCCTTTTGCTATAATACAGTATGGTTATTTGACTATTAATACAAAAACACTTAGTTTACTAATATATGGAATATATACATACAAATATATGCATACATACTCCAAATGCGATGCTAAATGTTTAACGGCCTTTTTTCCAATCGCAATCTTTGGAAAAGTAACAATGAATCTAAAACTACGGTCCCGTCATTGACCTTAATAGCACAGCTCATCGCTCCCAGTGATAAAACTTTGTCCTTGCGATGTAGTTTTAAATCTACAAAATTATCAACTTCTTCCCCAACTTCTTCTGCAAGGTGACAGTTTACATCAGAACTTCCTATATTGCCTCTTGATAAGGACATGAGTTTTTCTGTCTTTGGAAAAGGATAGTGATCTATGCACCTAAAGTAAAGCTTTCTCCTGTCCTCTTGCTGAGTTGGCAAGACAATATCAGGTCTACGTGTTGACATCCTGATACAAAACTCCACCAAATTGTTCAAGTAAAGAACAGATAGAATTAATTGCTTGTTACCGTCGCTTGTAACCATTTGGCTAGAGTCGAATCGGCAATTCCTCTTCCTCGAGTCATCCCAGCAAAGTACAAAAGTACATTTCATCATAAGGAGCTTAATTCTAGTAGGTGTTAGATATATAAGCAACAAACTGGAAAAGGGGACCATTCACCCCCTCCCCAACCACCTGCTCACTTCTTACCCCCGGGGACTTTTAGTATATTTATCAGGATACCTCAGTGCATAACTAACAGCTTTCAAGACTACACGAATTATTTCGGCTTATTACATCAATTTTCCTAGGCTAACTCGCGTTTTCGTATATTATTTTTTGTAGAAATAATTTTCTGTTTCTCTATTTAACATTATCAAAGTATTTGTTATATTTGTTTCCACAATTTGAGTGAATAATTTTCACCTTGATCGTTCTTTTAAAAAAATATATGGTCTCAACACACTACACCCCTAAAGGGCCTACCTATAGTGGATTTAAAATTAAAAGACATTGTGTCGAGATATAGGTATTGATGTTTCTCGGCAATTTTTTAAAATGTCGATGTTAATATCTCTATAACATAAAAATCATCATAGTTTCTTGTATTTTGTTCTGATAAGTTTGTAATTCGTTATTAAAGTATGTAACCACATAATATAGATTATGTGATCACTATTATTTATTTTGAAAAGTTATTTTTTAAAAGAAAATTCCATTACACAGTGTCCCGGATATTCTTCTTCGAAAAACCCGGTATTACTCGAGAGTAAAATTTGCGAAATATCACTAAAATATTTTAACGACGTAATTGTGGTAATGTTATTGGAGTACTACTACCAAGACACTGCTTCAAATAGCAGCCTTTCTGTATTATTAAAATGAAAATTATATATAATAAACTTTTACTTGAAAGCTTAATGAGGTGAACATTTTAGTGCATTGCGACCAACTGTAGCAATCAGCAGTTTTCAAAACCTACACGCCTCCTCGGCTCATTAAATACAAAGTGTAGCTATAACTGTCTTAAAGAGTTTTACTGTTAGTTTAGTTAGTTTCTGAGTGCCCATATCAGGATATATTTTTATAGTAAGTACAAGTATTGTTTTATATGAAAAATTTACTTTCATTTGGCTAAACCATGTTTTTTAAACTAAATCAAATAATATTAAATATCCACAGAGGGCAGCCCTAACCAATCTAACCATGTAAAACAATATTTCTCAAGAATTACAAATCCTACAGATCTTACAGACTTTGAGTTAATTATGATGGCCATGCAGCATAACTTCATAATCATAAATATCATAATATCATAAAAAATGTAGAAGAAATACCATTTCTTCTACATTTTTTATGAAATTCTATATTTTTTATGATATGATATCTGTCGATATAATATATTCAATTTCTTAGTAACGAAGTAAAATAATAAAATTCAATTTCAAATTAAATGTCTTGGAAACATGTATAGTCCAAGCAATAGGTACATTTTAGCTTGCGAGAGGTCATGAACAAATAATTTGTGACAAACCTTTCCAACTTTGTGACAAACCGTTTCCAACTTTGAGACGTTGCGGCTCCGCCACATTATTATTCTGTTTAATATTGTTTGTTCTAAATTTTATTAGGTAACAAGCCTAGCTAATGTATTTTTTAAAATTTTTAATAATAAAAAATTAAAATATAAGTAGTAATAATAATAAATAGTACAAAATAGGCTAAGCATATTAGGAAAAGGAAAGGCAAATAGGGAAAAGTTTTGCCATAGTCATAATTTTCTCACCCTTTCTTACCCTATGATTTTTGGGTCGCTGAACATGAATCTGAGTTTTGAAGACAAAAATTTTGTCTGGAATCCCTATTTTTGCATAAAAAATAAAATGTTGGCACCTTTTTCGGTTTCTCGCCTATATTTCAAAAACTATGCGTTTTATAGAATAGACCATTCTATACAAAATTATAGTAGACAAAATTTCCTATATATTTAATGAATTTTGTTGTTTTCTATAGCTGATCGTTACGACGCTAGAGCGCGCTGGAAAATGGTCAAAACCCAAAAAAGTGACAAAAATGCGATTTATGACATAGCTTACGGCTGCTAGTTTTTTATTTACTGTACAAACATTTATTTTAATTTTTTAAATAAATCCTTTTAAAACGTAGTTTTACATATATGAATTTGTGGTTCATTTATAAGTTTATTTAATTCATTTACCAGCAATACAAAATGGAAGTGTCCATAAATAACAGTAATTAAGTAAGTAAAGTAAATAGTGCAAATATGAAGTATATATAAACTCTGAAAAGTACTTTAATTGCATATTACCAATATAACAGTGAAAGTTATAAATATTGGCGACTTGCAATTGGCAGCTAGTATTTGTTATCAAAAGGAAATCAAGGAATTTATGTTTTGTTTTGTGTAATAACTTCCTTAGTGATGGTAATAATCCAGAGGAACCGTAATTGGCATCAGAAACGAAGGCCACCTGTAAATTTTGTCTGCACAAAAATTAAGAATTATTAGAGTCAAGACTTAAAAGTAGTCATAAGTGCTTTCCAACATATTGCACCAAGTTTAATGAAGAATTCAAGTGATCCGTATATATATATACATACATATATATATATATATATATATATATATATATATATATATATATATATATATATATATATATATATATATATATATATATATATATATATATATATATATATATATATATATATATATATATATATATATATATATATATATATATATATATATATATATATATATATATATATATATATATATATATATATATATATATATATATATATATATATATATATATATATATATATATATATATATATATATATATATATATATATATATATATATATATATATATATATATATATATATATATATATATATATATATATATATATATATATATATATATATATATATATATATATATATATATATATATATATATATATATATATATATATATATATATATATATATATATATATATATATATATATATATATATATATATATATATATATATATATATATATATATATATATATATATATATATATATATATATATATATATATATATATATATAGAAGGACTCGAGAGTCTAGCCTGGAAGCAAAATAGTCTCAGTTAAAAGTCGATGATACCAACAGGTATTATTAACATGCCTAGAGCTGGCACAAAAAGTATATATCTAAGCTCTAAATTAAATTAACTTAATATCTGATATACATAACTTAA
>CAXKVY010003464.1:0-16119 GCA_964058915.1 Tetropium fuscum | reverse complement strand
TTTTCAAAATTTTTGCCAGACTAGCCTTGCACATCTTAGATATAATATCAGTTTCACTAAACTTATACTTTACAGCACCATATAAGTTGGCAATTCGTTCTCTGTAAAGAAGCTGTGGCCGTTCTACGTATCACGTTTTTTACATCTTCTTCCACTATGACCTTATTCTGACCGCTTTTTGGTTTCTGTGCCTATACACTTCCATGTATCTTTTCTTCTCTTAAAAGTGTGTATATGCTTTCCTTTGATGCTGTATGCAGTAAAATACTCGTAAAATAATTTTCATATTTCTATATTTATTATTATTATTCCATATATATTTTCATATTCCATATTTTCCATTACACATGATTCTAACCCGCCATTGCCAGACTCGATGCCAAATGAATATGCTTCCGATATTAGCTTGCCGACAAGGAGCTGAGCGGTGAACTTTAAGATAAAAAATGTTTTCATTGCCATTTTGGACGTGCAGTTGTTGTTTGGCAATCGTTTGAGTGAGTCAATGTGAGTACCTCAGCGATCGCCATCGGGAAAATCAACAGATTTTTGTTCATACAACCCATTTTGTTCGACCACCATCATACAACTTTTATATAGTATTGTGGAATTTTATATTTTAATTGAATATTGAGAAATTTCAGTACATGTGGCAACAGCGATTGCCCTTGTAGGCGGTCAGTCAATTTCGTATACATTTTATACTCTCTGTAAGAATTTAATAATGCTTAACCCAACCAATTTAATATTTTTATAGAAGATAATAAAGCTTGGGAACAGCTAATAGGATTATATCCACATTTGGTGGAATGTACTACGACAACGTCTACGCAAGTTTCCAGGCCGCTAAGAGAAGCTTTACTACAGTTCTGTGATTTGCTACAACCACCGCATAACAAGAATAATAATGTGATGAAAGTTTCTAATAATTCTGTATAGGGTTTGTTTTTTTGTACCTGTGAAGTGATCATATCTTCTACCCGTTTGTACCTATATATTTTATTAAATATTTTTATGTAAAAAATATGCTGCAGTGACCAATATTTTCTCTAAATATTTGTTTTACTTTTAATTTAATTTAACCATCTTCTTACATTTTGTTAAACAAAATAAAGTGGGAATTGTGGATTTTTAGGAACTGCAGCAAATGGTTATTATCTCTACAGATTAATATTGTAATTATTATCTGTCGCAAGTATTACAGAGAATAAAATATAAACATGATAAGTTGTACTAGTGCTGTTCATTGTAGCAAAAAGGTGACAAAGGAGAGATAGACTAATAAATGCTCTAAACTAATGACACTATTATTTATGTAGAGAATGTTATACGCATACTTATTTATTTGCAAAGATACATAATTTAATGCTTTAGAAATGCACAGTTTTAAGTCTAAAATTTGCCAAACCTCAGATGTCTAGTAAATTAAGGCTAAAACGTTTTTTGGGTCGCATGCTCAAAAATATTGCGAAATACATTTTGCTGCAATGAACACTAAATTGTTTTAAAAATGTGATTTTATTAAAATGTTATTCTCATTTAATTTAAGTATTGTTAATTATTTAATTAAAATAGATGTACTAATTTTTAAAATAATTACATATAATAAAATAGATTTTGTTTAATTTATCGTTGGCTTAAAGTGTTAGCAGCGAAGTCTACTTTTTAGATAAAAAAAAACTAAAAAACACGCTTTAAAGGGAGAGCAAACTAAAAAGAAAAAAATAATAACCCAATATAATTAAATGCTTTTTACTAAGTTTAAAATAAGAATAAAGTGATTCAGAAAAAACGATTTTATTTTAAAAAAGCTTGGGGTGCATGATCCCCACGCATAAATTTTTTGTCAATCGCTTTATTCTTATTTTAAACATTTTTTTTTACTTTTTAGTTCGGTATCCTTTAAAGCGTGTTTTTTTTAGTTTTTTAAACTATAATTTATTTTTTACTTGTTTGTTCGGTTTCTTTTTAAAGCCTGTTTTTTTAAACTATTTTTTTTCACTAAAAAATATGTTGATTAGTTTTACTTTCTGCTATGAAAAAGATTAATTTTTGTGCTGTGTGGTCTGAGATTTAATGAATGCATAACTTTCAGTAAATTCTATATTGTGGCGAATGCGCCAATGTGAGACATTTTTTAATATCCTGGTCAGGATATTAGGAGAAGGTTCTCAAATTATTATATTGTCATCGGTTCTTGATAAGTGTGCAAAGTTTCAGTTTAATTTGACGTTTTGAGGTTGATGAAAATCTCGTTCAAAGATTCCATTACATACATACAGGTGAAGCTAATATAAGCCTGTTAATAAGATTTTAGCATCTCCATACAGATTTTAATTATCTCTTCTGATTCGTTAAAACAGTCAGGTCCTCGTATTTACTGGAACCATTGATTGAAGGAACTCTACAAGATACGCAACCCCCATGTATATTCGCGTGTCTTGCTAGTTTCTAGGTGAGAGGTAAGCGGGGCACCCCGGTTACCACACCACCAAGGAACTATATGGCTGGATATGTACGCCACCAATGTAGGCCGTTGGAACTAGGGTTCCTAGTGTCATCGCACTATCCCCTGTTGCATATTATTGTGCAGATACATACCTGTATTATTTAATTTCAAGCTTTTCGGCCGCGTCGATTGAAATAATTTGACCACGTGGATTTATGAAATAAATACTTCACGAATAACTATTATTGTATTTTATAAGTATATTACAATTATATTCATCTATATAAATAAATAAAATTGAGGTGTCTCTAACGTCAAAATAACAGCTTTACTAAATGTATATTATTATGAAGGTAGGTATATACCTACCTACGGTACCTACGATAACAAAAACCAATTTTGAAAATTTATGTCCATCTGTCTGTGATTTTATGTTTGTTTCGGCTAATCTCGGAAACGGCTGGAACGATTTTGACTGGACTTTCACTGGCAGATAGCTGATAAGGAGTAACTTAGGCCACTTTTATTTTAACATTTATGTCGGTCTGTCTGTTTGTTTCGGCTAATCTCGGACATGGCTGGACCGATTTTGACTGGACTTTCAGTTTGTTCCGGTAATCTTTGAAACGGCTGCACCGTTTTTGACGGGATTTTCACGGGCAGAAAGCTGATGTTATAAGGAATAAGTTAGGTTGCTTTTATTTTAGAAAAAGAATTAGGGTTCTGCGCTAAAAAAATCCAATTGTGAACAAAATTCGACTCAAATAGGGAAGTATATATCCAATATAATCCAAAATAAACACTAAAAAATAATTAATGATTAACGTAAATCTCCCGTTCTAAAATAAACTAGAGTAGCAGTGTCCATTACCCCACGCGTCTCGCAAGCGCCTCTTACCGCTTCCTCGTCCCACGGCTTGATATCACAAAGGCTGCCTGTCGCGCTAGTTCAGAAGGCGTGTAACAGTTAATATATATATATATATATATATATATATATATATATATATATATATATATATATATATATATATATGTATATATATATATATATATATATATATATATATATATATATATATATATATATATATATATATATATATATATATATATATATATATATATATATATATATATATATATATATATATATATTCAACAGAAATGTAATTATTTAATATTGTATTTAACATGAAATGTTTGAAAATGTTACCTAATGAAATTTTTAATTTGCATCAATTTGTTAAGAATTTTGAAGGTCGATTTTGACTTTGAAAAATAAACAGAGTGAAATGAGAATGGCTAAAGTGGATTTTAGCTTTTTAGGAAAATATTTTTTTTAACAGGAAGATTGTATTTAATGCAAGTTATACGATAAATATGAATCCGAATATGATACAATATGATAAATTCTTCAGAAAAGGCAGAATTGTATTGATTCGCCATATCCTATATAATATGCTTGCTTGCTGACATGTCTGGAACAGGATCCTGTTCTAAGTAAACCAGAAAATGTAGATGGTGTGGTCACATTATTATCACGGTATTTGAAATTTATAGTATTTTTTAATTTTTAATGTATGACATTTTCAGTTTTTTCAATTTGAAAAATCTAAATCCTTTGATTTCACTTACTATAAACAGAACTGGCCAAATACTTTGCAACAGTATTTAAAATTTAAATACTTTCAGGATATTTAAATATTTTGAAAATACAGCGAACATTTTGAAAATATTTATACTTTTCAAAAATTTAATCTTTTTGTAAAAGTATATAAATACTTTTTGGGATAACGAAAAGTATTTAGATACTTTGCAGTTATGTAACAATTTTATTAAATATGAAATAATTTTAAGTATTTAAATACTTTCAGAATCATTTGCACATTAAACTTTGGAAATATTTGTTTTTTTATCGAATTAAATACAATAATTTTAATTATAAAATACATTCATTTGAAGAGGTGGTAGAGAATCGAAAATGAGACTTTCCCTAGAAAATAGATTTCAAAGTACGCAGAAATAATAAATTTAGAAAAATTATGTTTAATTTAGAAAAAATTAGAATTTAGAAAAAATCCGTTATTTTCAGAATTTGATTACAAGCTTCGTTTTCGAGATATTAAGTTTGAAACTGAAAAAATGTCATGTCAAAACGAAGAAATTATATTGCTGAAGTTTTAAAAAAGTTTTGGTACCTCTTAAAATACTTATCAAAATTAACACATTTTTTCATCTCGGATTTCAGTATTTCCGACATGTTTTCAAAGTTTTAAACCCAAATTTCAAAAAATGACGTCCTAATCCAAATTTTGCAAGAGTATCTTTTTTTTTCAATCAAATGTGGAATTTTCAGTTATCAATGCTCATATTTTTTTACGAGATGGGTTATCTTATTATTCGATAGAAACTATCCGTCATTTTCGATTTTCTATAACTCTATGACCTCCTAAAAAATAAATATATTATAAGCTGGACCACCCTGTACAAATCAAAACTCTTTTGTTTTGACCTTGTTTTTTGAAACAAAAAAAGACAGAGATTGAAAAAAAAACAATATCCACTTCGTAGACCAATAGGTACCTATATCTACTTGTATTTAATAACATCAATCGACAATAACTAATAATATCGTAGGATGCAAATACACCTAGGTATATAAATTATGTATGGTTTATATAAGGCCGTTGATGGAAAAAGAACTCAAGGCGAATCCAAATATAGGAAAATATAATAATATACCTACCTATATAGGTAGGTATATAGGTTCTTGTATTATAATAATATACCTACTTATTTTTTATAGGTGTTCCATTTGCAAAAACGGCCCAGCAACTGCTCTCGTATAGTAAAAGATATAAGGAGTAAAGTTTTGATAAATATTAAATGTCCAGAAAAATCTGCGTAGAAATAACACTTTAAATTCTTAAAATAATTCATTAGTTACGGAGATGAAGGGGGTATTAAAAATTAGATAATTCACCCTGTACATGTAAAATAACTTTGTCAATATCTAACAAAATAACAATATCTTGTTTCTAACAATAACTTTGTCAATATCAGAACTTTTGTTGAATTTTTAGCTATTTTCAGGGTAAAAATAAACTAATACCGTTAAATAACTTGAATTTTTATCTACTAACCTTTAGGAATGAAGTGTATAGGCACGAACTACAGTATTTTAAGTATTTAACAATAGTTTTCGTTACCTGTTTTTTCTCAAATATGTGTGCCAAAAGTATACCTCGCAAATAATTATTTTTCAAAAAGAAACGTCCATTGACGCAATGTTTATATTTTATATTACCGCATCTTTTTTGATACTGTTCACTGTTCAGCACATTTAAACCATCGGCCGTCGGCAACTGAAAATTTCGTTTTTAAGTTTATTGTTATTTAAGCAGTTCATATATGTACAATACAGGTGTGCTGTCGTCATGATAATATGACAATAGGTAAATACACAGCACACTATAGTCACAAAAATACCCAAATATACCAGTTAATACTGTAGGTAGGTATATTACTGTAGGTAGGTATATGCATAAGACGCACGATGTTGCACGGACAGCTGTCGAAATAAGAGTAGACGTACGGATATAATATAGAATCCCGAGGATTTCAGAATAAGCGACAGCAGCGCCGCCTTATATTCCGAAATCATTTTCTTAATATGGAGCAAAGCTCCATATTACTTGCATATCTTTACGAATCCTTCAATCAACGCTGGAACCTATATTGCACAATGCAAATGCCAGTTAAATCCAGTCGACTAATTCTTACCGCGCAACACAGTCAAGTCTACGACATCATATGCATTATATTACGAACGTGTCAAGACAGGACTGAAGTTGGCACTGTGCTGATTTTTGTTAGTTTTTATCAGTTTTTTTTGCAATTGACCATATTAGTTAGGTTGGGAAAATCATGTATTTCTTATGGGGGATTCAAAAGAGTGATTTTTACTGAAATACCTCGGGTTTTTGGCATTTCTTAGTATTTAAACCTATTATACGTCAAACTTTAAACATATTTTTCTACAATTCATGCCAAAATTGATTTTTTAGACCTATGAGTTAAATATATAAGTGATTTTAAATTAAAATGTCCGTTTTCCGTGGACGTACGTCGCATATTAGTTTTAACATTTCTTATGCAAGAGCGCCAGGCCATTGTTTTTTTATTTATCTGTTTATTACTATTTTGGTCAATGTTTATCGATTTTTTTTTATATTAATGATGTAAATATATACCTACTATGTAGTACACTTTTATAAAAGAATAATGGAAAAAAGGGCCCAAATGTGGAATTCTCCATATAAATAATAATCCGGAAAGTACCTACCTCGATACCGGATTATTATTTATATGGACATTTTTGTTATGCAAGGTTTTCCATTAAATAACTAAATAGATACCGCACAGCAAACTTGATGATACTAATGGAAAAGGCTCGGAAAAACAATGGTATCATGCTTTAAACCTTTCGATGGAATAGATGTTCTGCAGTTATTCCTGCATACTCTGTCCAGTTTGGGGCAAGCAAGAACAAGATACATCAGTTGATCCTGATAATGAATAACGTGCTTTTAATAAATTTAAGTAGCCATCAAACTGAAAAGATTTTAAGTGATCAGAGCTTAGGCTACATATTCTGGCCACGTTTTATACATCTTAAATCGTCTAGGAAAAAATCATGGCAAAAAATTATGGTTCTGAGTTTGATTAGGTGCCAATATTCTTGGCTATAGATGTGACCTCGATAAGAGGGGGGGCGAGCGGTACCATCGCTCTTTACCCCTACAGTTTAATTAGGTAGGTACCATTTTCTAATCAACACTCAAAATCAATTATTTGCCATCAGCAGAAAATAAATAAGTTGGGGATGAAAACTGCAAAACGTGAAATAGGTAAATCAAAATAAAATGAGATTACATGCAAGTTACCTACGGATATTTATACAAATTCAGAATGAAATAATTATAATTTATTATCTAAGAAACTGTTATTAAATAAGTTTATTGAAAACCTTATAGTACCTCTCAAGCACTCATTTTTTTCTTGTTATTTTAATGATAGAGATTTCATTCTTATTAAAATATATTTTTATCTAAATTTTACAATCCTGTATAATAACTCATAATTTACCATCCGATAACATGGCAAAATTCAAGGACCATGTCAAACCCCTTCCACTCTGGAACTCAACTATTGGATCAAACACAACATACGTTTTTTATACAAACATCGCCTTCAAAAATTCGTAATATTTTTATTTTAATAGTGTTTAATTCATTTTTGAACAGCAACTAAAATATCAAGAAGGAGCGCGAGGCAAAAATTCCACGTTCTGCGCGTGCTCCAACAAAACGTGTTACACGGCACGAAGTGCTTAAGCGCGCCATTTGAATATATCATTTAAAGGAACATTTTCTTGTATCGATCAATTTACTATATTATAACCAGCAATAACTTTTTGATATCGTTATTTTATACTATTATTTAGTTCTCTATCACGCATACGACGCGTTCTTAAATTTGAGATCCTAACCGAACTAATATGGTAGGTACTAGGTAAGTACTTTTTAGAAACTAAAACATTGTTTTTGTTCAGTTTGAATGTGAATTAGGCCTATTATTTGATGTTAAAATCTGTTGATTTTGCTAAAGGAACTCTGCAGTTTTTCCGGCATGTTATTTCTATATAATTGTGGAATGTAGTAGTTTTACAAAGAAAAGTAAAAAAACAATTTCTTTAAAAAAAAGTTTTCAATTCCAATAATCCACATGGTTTGCTGAGAAAAACAAAAAGCTACGAGAAACAGGTGAACGTTATTTAGGTAGAGTAAAACAAGTTAGAATATGATGGAATTATAAGCCTATAAAGAACCTCCCTAAAGTCATGAAACGCCTAATCCAAATCCGCCTAAAGTTATGAAACCTAGATTTAAATATAAATTAAAAAAATGTGCCGTTATGAAAAGCTCCCTTTAATCGGTGAACATGAAAGGCGACATATTTATTAAGTAATTTGGTAAATGTTATCGGGCGAAAAGAATGTTTTTAATAATCAAGTTATATGTCAACTAAAAGGCACCGAAAATGAAACAAAAAGAGATCCTTACAATATTTTTTGGGAGTAGGAGAGAGAATTATAGGGAATGCAGGACCATGCTTCTTAATACTGTTGGTATTGGATGGTTGAAGGTTCTCTGTTGGAAAAACTCTTTTGGGACACGTGCTCCAAGTATATTACGGCAAGTATCTAGTGAAATACAAACTTTCAATGATCGTCATAAATGCCTAGTGATTATTTTGAGGCGCCGTGGAACGAATACTATTGGTTGCAAACAAGAAAAAAATAGGATCAAAATTATGCACAATTCTGTTCTTTACATATTTTATTTGAACTTTTTTTCGATAGTACTTACAACAATGGTCCTATTTCCAGAGGAGCGCCGCGATGCAAGGCAAACCCTCCCAGGTTGCAAATTCAGGTGTACTATCGGAAGACCTACCATCAGTCCCACCTAATTTAATTTCTTTCCCACCTTTTGCGGTCTTCAACCCCCCATAGCCTCGCCTATTTCGGATATAAGTTTTTTTCATATTTAGCTAACTTATTGAACATATTTTAATGCATTTGAGTATTGAGCATCTACATTAAAAGAAAATTCCTCATAAAGTGAAATACTGGTTTAGTGTACTGTTATGCCACTTGGTTCGTATAATAAGGTACAGTCCAGAATCCAAATACACTTTATTAACTTCCAAACACAACAAGTCACAACTGTTTACAATAATAAACCACTACTGAACAGTTGTAATTGCTTGTTACCTGGTCTCCTCCAAGAATGTTTAAACTAAAACTGACTGATGTAGCAATCGGCTGGCCCTTATATACTATTTTCAAGGTTCTGGAAACTTTTGGAAGCTTCTCGATTATTCCATCTCATTCTAGATTGTTCTCAATTGTTCCAGCCCATTCTAGATTGTATACAAGGCGTCTTGAAGAGTTCTACAGGGGGTAGTACACATCTTCTTATACCGCAACTATTCTAAATGGGGCCAGGGGCGTATCTCGGTTATAAGTCCTAGACGGTTGAGACTTCGCCTCTGGGGGGTTGTATCTGGCACCCCCAGATGCGATGTTGCCAATCGTCGGGTGCAGTGTTCCCGATTGTGCAGATAATACTTAATTACCTTACATTTACCATTTAGAATAAAGTAAATATCTCCAACAAGCCATCATATATATAATCTAAAATGCCGGGAAATCTGCTAATACGCTCGTAAAATATAGTTGTCTTTGCCCGATTAAAAAAAAATTATCGTGCAACGTGCAAGTTATACTTATCATTGGGTTACCAGATTCTGGTTTTATTATTTAATTTGGCTATGGTAATAAAATGTGCAACTCAAAACTGGGCCCCTACGGGACTTGGTCCGTAAGTATTACTTAAATATTTGATTTCAACATTATGTGAAAACTATAATAAAGTAGTGTTACTGTGTGTTATTTCTTAGAATACAATAGCTGTAGTCAAATATCTTACTGGATTATCCTCAGATAATATGGTATAGGGAACAGTAAGTACAAACAAGCATTTGACAAAATAATCCACGATATTTACTATAGAAATATTTATTATTGAATTGCATATATATATATATATATATATATATATATATATATATATATATATATATATATATATATATATATATATATATATATATATATATATATATATGTAATATATATATATATATATATATATATATATATATATATATATATATATATATATATATATATATATATATATATATATATATATATATATATATATATATATATATATATATATATATATATATATATATATATATATATATATATATATATATATATATATATATATATATATATATATATATATATATATATATATATATATATATATATATATATATATATATATATATATATATATATATATATATATATATATATATATATATATATATATATATATATATATATATATATATATATATATATATATATATAATATATATGATGTTCAATCAACATTAATACACTAAATAATGAATATATAATAAGTGGTATGGCTGGCTGTAAGAATAATGTGTAATTATTTAAACTAAAAGATTATAAATAGTAGACCAGATGTAAAGTACGGATGTATACCTAATTATGAAATCCATCATAAAAAAAAATTTCAGGCGAAAATCAGTGCACAAGCCTCAAGTGGTCTCAATTTTTTGCCTAGCTTTGGCAAGAATGGCCTTCAGTTCCGTAGTTCTAACTGTTTGATACTGAAAAAGCAAGAAAAATATCACAACCTGCATTATGATTTTAATTCCTGCAAAATGTAACTTGTAGTCAGATAAATAACTTACACCACTGATTGATTTCTGAATATTCAGCTGCGAATAGAGCCTTTTCCCTTCATCTTTACCACATATCCTCTCAAGCTCTGGCTTCTTTATGTCAAATAAATCGTGCCCCCCTACCCCATTAAAGTTCTCCTGGATTCTGGGGCTGAATCCCTTTTTATCCAGCCATTCTCGTACTTCCTTTGTGGTGGATCTTTGATCAATGTATGATTCTGGTGTTTGTTTTATGTCTAAGTGTCGTTGATCTTTTGCTCTATCACGAACAAGAGTGAGGACACTCACAAGTTCTTCCTGCATTTTATCTCCAACAGAAATTGTTGATTTCACGGACTGTCGAGACTGGGTGCGCTTCATAGGCTCGGGCGATTTTGGACTGTCGGGAGGAGTCGGTGGAGATATAGCAACTGGTGCATTTGGTGGCGGAAGTGGCGGGGGGGGCGGCGGCCCATTAGTTTCTTCTAAATTATGAGATCAGTTAAAATTATAGTTTATAATCAGATGCTCAACACAGAAAGCAAAGTTTCTAGGAGTCCAAGAAAGTAACGGGAAGACCAGATCAACATATAGCAATATTTAAAGCAGGAAGCACATATTACACGCATTTTAATGAGTTCCATTGTAATATAGGCACAAAATCGTAAATCACAATAAGCGTAAATCACAATAACACAGTGATAAATTATATTTAATATTTTGTTTCGATGGTAGAGGGTATGTGAAAAAGAAAACATTGGTAAATAACTGTATTTTATATACTGTATACAAATATATACGTATTGACTTCTGTTAGTATAAAATTCATACAAAAAAATTATTTCAATTGAATATATACATATACTTGTAACGTAGGTAATAATTATTCGATCCAATTATAAAATGCCTAAAGAATTACATAATGATATCTGTCATAAAACATTAATGTAAAGAATAATCTGATTTACTCCAAATGTATTTCATAAATATCCTGAAAATATGCTATAACACTTTCACAAACAATTTATTATACAAAACATGATACATGGAAGCAGACATTGAGAAACATAAACGAAACACTGAAGCGCTGCTTAGAAATAGCGAAATTCTCCTTTCTTACCAAGCCTCTCATTTCTAATCCAATCTGAATTGTTTTTGGACTGTGGTGTATGTTCCTGAACACTCGAATTATGTCCGGTAAATATTGGTGATTCCTGAAATCCATGAAAATGTATGGTAAAAAAAATATTGTACTGCTAAGCGCACCTACAATTTAAATCTTTGAAATTGGCGGTTATGTCAGTAAATTATTCTTAATCTACAACATACACTGTTCAAGCGTTCTTTGTTAAAAAATAATAAAACGAGAGAGACAGCACAACGAACTCTATTATATGTAGCTGTAATTATATCCGACTAACGTTGTTGTAGTACTGATTTGATTCGTATGATTTATATCTATGACGAACCGCCAACTTTAAAATGTAAAGAGTATATAAACTGCTCGTCAATAGTTCGGCTAATGCAAAATTATTGTCCTTTTAAATAATTTTATTTAGCTTGATTTCGTTTATTTTTTTGTTTATGTTTGTTTCAAATCTTGCAACAGCTTTTTCAACTACTTCCCGATGAGCTAGAGACTTGAAATTTGGTAGGTGTATAGGGTTCCGGTGATAATACAATTTAATATTTCTTTATTATAAAAAAAACAAAATTGCGGACTTTCGTATAGGTATATAAACCGATTTGTCTCAAACTTGAAACTTTGCGTTAAAAAAATCCAAATGGCGGATTATCCTATTTATGAACCGATTTGTCTCAAACTTGGTACTTGGGGAAGGTTACTGGGCTCATGTGGTTTTTTTAATGAAGTCCCATACATTATAGGTACTTGGTGAGGAAGGTTTGATGATGGAGGCAGGAGGAACTTAAAAAAACTAAAAATTACAAAATAAAAATAGGTAAAAAAACTTTTAACTTAAACAGTTTTATTTTAAACCATCAGTTGTACTAAAACCTACAAAATAATTAGGACACAAACCTGGACCTTACTCAATTCTAAACCATAAAAAAACTATATTTCAAATGGGGCCCACGTTTTTATTTCTTACCAAACATCAAAATCTCAGGTTTTATTTTGTAGTTTTTAGTACTAGTAATGGATGATTTAAAATAGAACCGTTTTAAGTTAAGTTTTTTTTACCTATTTTTATTTATATTAATGTAATTTAACAATCATTTTCAGCATATGAAAACCTAATATTTTCTCTATAACGCGGTATGTTTTAATCTTCAAAATCTCCATTCCAAGGGTACAGGGTGGTGAAATCCTTGTGCAAAATTCGTTGAAATTGAGGAATGTCCCGTTTTCACAAAAAAAAATTTCTCAATTTTTTCATAACGATTGTTATCGGCGATTTTCAATTTTAATTTTTGTATATTTTCAAAACCATTTACATTAAATTTGCCATTGCTTCAGAATCCATATTTTCATGGGGACAAGGGCTACTTGTCTCCATGGAACCCCATGTCTCCTAAGCCTACTCAGTTAAATTTTCAATTTTAAAACATTATGCAAATCAGTTTGAAAACTTGGAAAACTGATTTAGGTAATATGCAACGTATGTTTTTTATGAAAATGAAAAAAAAGTAATGGCTCAGGGTAGACCAAATGAATGCGTCTAAATCGCGAAAATGTTATAATCAAGAAGAGAAAAAGGCCATTTTCGAATTGAACCTTATAAAAAAAATTATGCAATATTTGAAAAAACGCTATTGAACGGAATAATCCCAAAGAAGTAACCAATTTTTCAATTTTGGTACAATTACAGGCATAGTGATTACAGAGCACACCCTGTATAATTGATTTTTATGAAACCGCTGCAGAAATGTTCGGAGGTTTCTGCGAATCCAGTCGTGATGCCAAAAAAATCCAATTTCTTCCAAGATTAAGTTTTGAAAATAAAAATTGCCCATATACCCCTATGCCAAAATTTAATGGTTTATTTAAAAATCGTTTTTGAAAAATTGAGAAAATTTTCTTGTGAAAACAGGGACATTCCTCAATTTCAATGAATTTTACACAAGGATTTCACCACCCTGTACAATAATACCCTTGGAATGAAGATTTTGTAGATTAAAAAATACTGGATCATAGATAAAATATTAGGTTTTCATATGCTGAAGACGATATGCTGAAAATCTGTCTAGTATTTTTAAAGTTACAATAGTATAAAAATGGACAATAATTTTTCATTAGCCGAACCTATTGACAAGCAGTTTATATGTTATAAAAATTAAGCAATACTTACAGCTCCTCTGCGGTTATAGTTTTGGGTATATAATGGATTATTAAAAACATACGGAGTTACAATAGTATGTGGTACATGTGCTACCTGGCCTCGACTGTTTCTGGCTTTCCACCATTTCCGACTATCATCTAAAATCTAATCAGAACAGGTAATTTATAACTCAGTTTATTACATGAAAAACATCAATAATTTAAAAAATGGGTATAAGGAAGCTGTTCCAAAAGTTTTTTATTATACATTGCCTCCTATTACAAAGGACAAATTTAAAAACACTATTTGTGATGTAGCTTGATGTATTTTTACTTTTTATGTAGGCTTACCTCTAAAAATTCCCCACGAACAACAGTTAACTCTTTATCATTATTTGCAGTTCTTGGATAGGTGACTTGGACAATATTAGCCCCTCTATTTTGTAGATCTTCCAAGAAACCCTCTTGATTTCTACCAATAAAGCCTCGTTCCTCACCACCGTTCCTCTCAATGGAATCTACAGATATGTCGCTACGTGTACTCTCTCCCATCGTTGGTGACAAATCTTTGTCTGGTTGGTGGTGATGAGAGTTATTACTTCGTTCATACATCAATATGTTGTCCTGATTGGAAGACTGGTAATCATTGTAATCTCCACTATACTGACCTTCATGTTGGTAAGTTTTGGTTTCTAAAGTTGACTCCAGTTCGTCAATGACTGGGTATTCAGGCGACCAGCCATCCATAAATACGGGATGATAAGATGGAACATGCCCCTTATATTGATCTCTGCAAAATAACGTTTTATTATTACTCAAAAAATATTTTTAAAGGATTGTCTCACCTTGGCATAAGCCATGCACTTCCTAATGAATGCCATAATTCTGTTTCCTTACTAGTGACACAGTTCATTAAAAGATTGACTGCTTCTCTAGTAAGTAATGGTGCAATGACATTATGGGGTAAGTGCTGGTCAAAATAAGTATCATGTGATGCCTCGACAATAAGTGCCAATGGGGTAAACAAGAAGTGAACTAGTTCCGGGGCATTTGGATCATGTATATGTGCCTTCAACTTAGCCAGAAGATTAAAGGACAGTTTAAATTTTTGGAAAATATCAATAAACTCCTTTTCAGGGGGAGGCTTTGTTCTCATTGTCAGCATGCCATCCCCCATATCTCTTTTCTTTGTTTTTCTGTTTTTCCTTCTACGCTCCAGCTCCCGTGCGGCAGCTGCTGCATGCTGTAGCCTGGCAATGAATTTTTCGATATCATCAAAACAGTGATTCAGAATGGTCACATCTCTCTCATATTTCTCACTAGTTGTTGAGCTGGAATCATCATTATTTGCTGTAAGCTCAGAATCAGAACCATGGTAATCTCTTGTAACATCTCTAGCTGTATTTATGATATTTTGTGGGGGCTTATGAGTAGGGGGAGGAATACTACTCTTACGACTTCTTGTCAGAGCTTTCCCCATGCGGAGTTGCATCAAATCCTCAACAAGATCCTGGGCTGATATACTTTGACACTAATGCAAAATCATATTTTACTAAAAATTTCTTTTAATTAGGTGTGCCAATATCTTCTACAGTTGCTATTATGATTTCAATATTATTGTATTGGAATTGAAATGTAGCAAAATACAGAAAAGTATTTAAAAAATGGATTAATTATAAATGTTACTTACACAGAGATAATATTAGCTGACACTTTACAAGACATAAATATATATTGGGACGATAAGCGTTTATATCTGACTTGTGAAGATGGGAAATATTTTCTATCTAACTATATATGGGGATTTTGAAACTAATTACTTGTGTTGAATTTAAATACAATGTACAAAAATTATTCATCTGTGTTATCTTATCAGGCAATACTGTCACATTTTATTATTTTAAGAGAGTGAAGTAATTATATCAATATAATATATCACAACGGTAAATATTTATATATAGTACCTACCTACAGAGGGATGGTGCATGAT
>CAXKVY010003463.1:0-26471 GCA_964058915.1 Tetropium fuscum | reverse complement strand
CATCTTTCTTTTAATTCAATTAAATTTCAAACTGATATCTAGAAAACCCATTCTAAATTAATGCGATTGTAAACATGTCTATTTTGACAATTATATACTTACCGTTCTAGAACGGTAAGGTAATTAGTTACCATTTTGTTAGCCCTTGCCACCATTAAGCGTATCCTACTGTCAATATTAGTAGACACCAAAATATGGAAATTATTGAATTGTCGTGTCGCCTTCAGTCTGTGAAGTGATTAGCGTCAGCAATTTTCTTTTTTCTGTTTCTTAGTTGTGCATTATAGTAATATATTTTGCCGCCCCTTAAAATCTGCCGCCCTAGGCTGCAGCCTTATCAGCCTATTGGGAAATGGGCCTGTGTAATGCTGTAATTCTTTGACTATTATATAATTATTATAATATTTTTTGCAGATTCACGTATTTAAGAGCAGTGAACACCTACAGTTTTGCGGTTTTACAAATAGCACGTGTAAGGTTATCGTCTAGGTCGTGTGGTACGAAGCCATTTTATTTCCTTTTCCCTTTGGCTCGTGCAACGGGTAGTAACGCTACTTAGTTCAAGTTTAAAAAGTGTTTTCTTATAAGAATAAATACGTTTTATTTCCACAATAGGGTGGGATTTAATAAGAAAATCAATGTGGTGTGTTATTGTGGTTGTTAACCCGCACACAATCAACAGGATGTTGGATTAAACGGATTGAACTAACTAACCGAGCTTTTTTTGTTCGTTGTTACGAGGCCATTTTCTATTTCGTTTCCTAGGCTGTTACTTTGTAGAGGGACACATCATCGGGCAAGACGCTTCCATCGACTCAGGCTTCGCACGTCGAGTGTATGTCACTCCACCTTGTAGCCTTGGCACCTTGTAACTCGCTAACTTCATCTGTAACTCAACCTCATACTGTCGTTGCTTCCACGGAGTTGAAATATATCAACTATATACGTAGAGCTGGAGAGACCCACCTTACTGGAAGACTTGCTGCCACTTTACAGATAAGATTAGTTTAAGCGTACTTTACGGAGGCATACCATCTTTTAATGATTCTTGATACTACTAGTATGTACATATAGATAACGATAATAAACCCTTGGCTACCGTTTAAACTCTCATTCTAACTTAACTTTACCAAAATTAAAGTGTAGGTACCTGAAGGTTGCCGTTATTTAAATAGTATGATATGTTTATTGCAAAATCTAAATTGAATATGTATTTGCCTGTAGTCTTTCGCTATTTCGATATTTATGAAGGTTTAGTCCTTTTTCTTGTTAATATTGGATGTGGGAAGGTCATCGTGCTCTTTGACGTCGACACAATAGTACGTAGATGTATATGATGTTCATTTGATAAATGATATGTGTTTCCGCGTACAATACCACATTTTGGGATTTAGTTCTAAATTACGGTCCGTATAAATATTTGATTTATATGTGATCTTGAATATTAGTTAACTTCAAGCAAATTTTAGGTGATATTGAATTTTTAAATTAAATTTAGATATTAGTATATTGTGTTTAATTTTTCACCAAAAATTACAGAAAGGGCCGAGAGTAGCTTCGACACCAAGGGGGCAATTAGGGACTATCTGACTTGGTTGCGCATAGTCAGTGGAGTCCACGGATAATTAGTGACTTTGGTATCCACCGAACTTTTTACTAATTTTATTTTTTTTATTTTATTAAGCTAAACTAGAGGGTTATCTTCATATTTTTATATTTTTGCTATATTTATATTAATTTTTAAATCAATTTAAAGAAAAATGGATAAACAGTTTCTATGTTATAAAAAGAAAATAATAAAATTACAATAATAATGAACAAAATAATAACATTGAAAATTGGGTGTAAAATATTTCAAATGCAATAATCCCAAATAACATTAATGAAATATTAAGTCTGTGACCAAACTTTTGCATAAATACCAACAAAAATAACTTTAATTTAACCAATTAAATTAGATTAGATTAAAAAAATTAAATTAGATCCAAAATTAATAATGTAGTATATAATTTTAAAAATAAATCAAATAATAAAAATGAATCGACAAAAAAATTAGAAAATCAAATAAAGGCTACTCAACAAATTTTAAAAATTAACCCACAAATTACTGTTCTCAAACCAGAAAAATCAAACAAAACTGTAATCATGAACACAAGTGATTACAAAGAAAAAATTAATCATATGCTAAAAGACAATACAACATTTCAACGTTTAAGAAATAAACCAACAAAAAATATAAAACAAAATACTAATTTGATAAAAAAAATGGGAAACTAAAAAATATATCACAAAAGATACAGTTAATATTTTAAAAATTAATAATTCTCTTGCCTCTAAATTTTATGGTCTACCAAAACTACATAAACCAAATATTCGATTGAGACCTATTGTTTCATATGTTCAAAATTTTATAATTTAGCAAAATTTTTATCATATATTCTAAACAACGTTGTTAGAAAAACAAACCATTATATAAAGGACTCTTGGTCATTCAAAACATTTATTGATACAATAAAACTTAATAATCAAGAAAAACTTTTCTCTTTAGATATAAATTTAATATATACCAATATACTCTTAAACCTTGAAAAAAATATAACAAATAAACGTTGGAACGAAATAAAAAATTATACTTCATTACCAATGAGTTCTTATATGAAGAGTTCTTATATGCCTTAGAACTCACATTAAATTGCACATTTTCAATGCAATAATACATATTACAAACAAACATATGGCTATGCAATGGGTTCACAAATATCCAGTAGAATCGCAGAATTAATACTAGAAGATTTAGAAAAAAACATAATTTCAACATTAAACTATAAAATACCATTTTTTAAAAGTCATGTTGATGATTGCATAACTGCATTTCCAACCGAACATAAAAATTCGATTCCAAATAATTTTAATAGGTTCCATCCAAAAATACAATTTACAATTGGAAACGATTGTAATCATATATTCTAAACAACGTTGTTAGAAAAACAAACCATTATATAAAGGACTCTTGGACATGCAAAACATTTATAGATACAATAAAACTTAATAATCAAGAAAAACTTCTCTCTTTAGATATAATTTCAATATATACCAATATACCCTTAAACCTTGAAAAAAATATAACAAATAAACGTTGGAACGAAATAAAAAATTATACTTCATTACCAATGAGTTCTTATATGAAGAGTTCTTATATGCCTTAGAACTCACATTAAATTGCATATTTTCAATGCAATAATACATATTACAAACAAACATATGGCTATGCAATGGGTTCGCAAATATCCAGTAGAATCGCAGAATTAATACTAGAAGATTTAGAAAAAACATAATATCAACATTAAACTATAAAATACCATTTTTTAAAAGTCATGTTGATGATTGCATAACTGCATTTCCAACCGAACATAAAAATTCGATTCCAAATAATTTTAATAGGTTCCATCCAAAAATACAATTTACAATTGAAAACGAATCACAAAATAAGATAAATTTCTTAGACTTAACTCTTATAAATAATAAAACTGAAATATTAACAAAATGGAATACAAAAACAACAGAACAACTATCAGAAAATATTTCAAACATTTTAAAACATACGATACGCACACAGCACACAAAAATACAAACAACTTAAAATTCCTTTACACTTCAAAAAAAAGACAAAAATCCACTTGAAAAAACTACACACTGTATATACGAAAATCCATGTAAACAAGGCGATGAAGTCTACATTGGTCAAACAATTCAACTTCTTGAAAAAAGTTTAAATGGTCACAAATATTCAGCTAATATTATAGCTCTAAAAAACATTATAATGAAACAGGTCATCAATTTAACTACGAAAATATTAAAGTTATGAATAAAGAACAAAATTATAAAACACGGCTAATTATGGAATCAATTTATATTCAAAAAAATCCTAATGCATGTAATAACAAGAAAGGTACAGAACATCTTTCTACAATCTACAATTTGTTAATATAATAATATTAAATATATTAACAAAAAACATGATCTCTATAATATATAAACTTATATACGTATAGGTACTTAATATTACATACCTTCATACTATAAAAATGTAGATCTACATAATATTAACATAACTAAAGTTTGAGTAATAATATAATATAAAATAGCCTAAGTTCGTAGGGTTCTTGACTCTTCTTCCCTATGATACCAATCGAACAGTCTAGTAACTTTAAAAATTAAATAAAACTGCAATTTTTGCCCATGTCAAATATATTCAAAAGTTAAAACATAAATACATTAAACCATGAAATAAATTTTATGTTCAATAAAAAGTCCCAACTCTAGTAACATTGCTCACGCACGCATCTCTATAGGTTTCAAGAGCAATACAAACGTCAACCTGCAACGATGAATCTGATTGGTCAATGTCTATTTATATTAATATCAAAGTTATTTATCGGCGCAAAAATCTAAAACTCACATAATCGTAATAGACAAGTCTCAACAAAATTTATGTAATATAACATCCACATAAACTATGTGTATTTAGGAAGAAAATTGCGTTAGCGTCACGTGAAAATGGGGCCTCGAGAGCTGTAATCTAGAAGCAGAAAGACATGACGGCTGTATTGTGAATATTGAAATTACATTACGAAAGGTAAATGTGATTATTGTCTACAGCTTAGAAGTGCAATTTTATTTAAACTGGGTGTATGATAAATTATGGCATTTGAAGGTAAACCTAATTAATTTATAAAAATAGCATTGATGTGATTGGCCAGAGTTGTCAACAAACATAAAACAAGAAGCTGGATTACAGGAGAAAATGCTTTTGTTTAACCGGAAAGAAGTTCGGTAGAGACGCATAATAATCCAAGGAAGTTTAACAGTGATAGCATGGTAATCAACAGCTAGCTGGTTTTATGTGAGCTAAAATTCATAAAATTTAATGTTTAAAAGTAGTTTGAGGTGTTTAAAATAGTGCTATGGTGTGCATAATCCCACTGGGAAATTCTTAAGCACTTTATAAAAGCAAATTTAAATGAATTCGGTAAAAATCCACGACTTTCAAGTGTAGCGTCTCCAGTCAGCGTTAAAGAAAATTCTACGCTTGTGGCAAGCTGATTTATATAAATAAAAGAACATTTAAATACGAGAAAGTGAGTAGAAATTCTGGAGATATCAAGTTCCGTAAGGGTCAAAATCCAATAAGAAGGTATAACAAACGTATCAAATATAGCAGTTTTCCAGTTCGGAATAGTTTCGATAGATGTCCGCAGGTGTACTAAAGAAGTTGGCCAGAGTGTAAAAAAAACAGCGTTCCGGCTAGATGGCAGCAGACGTGATTCCAGAGATCACAGTAAACAAAGCCAGTGTTTGTTAAGTGGTTATAAAAAATTTATGTTGTGATTCATGTCGAAGGATTAACTAGAGGCTTAGATAGTCATTACCTTACTATATAAGGTAATGACTATCTAAGATAATTTCAATTTTAAGGATTAATTGTTTCTGTAGGCTTAGACCCATGTCAATAGCATTTGTATTTATTTTATTGTCTATGTTGATAATCACACTTCCTGCTGCAATTTGATTTGCAGATATAAATTCTTCTTTGCTGTGTTGTTTAGCTTAAATTAATTGTCCTCGTGACAATACAATGCTTCCATATTTAATAATAAATACTTCTCTGTGTATTCAGCTTATGTTTTATCTCTCACATATCAAATCTTCCATAGTTATAAATATTACCACGTTTAAATATTTCACACTAAGATTATTTTATCCATTTACCATTCCATATAATTTCAATGGTCAAGCACAATAGTCTTTGAAAATTGAGAACCTAATTGAACCTTCTCTAACAGACCATAGAGAAGTCATGCTCAGCAGTGATCTTCCATACCTACAAGAATTAAATGTTCATAGAACTGTCGCCCAGGGAAAAGAGGCACTAGGGTAGAGACAGTGTAAGTATATTGCAAACTTATCAGGTGTCTCTCCGTTGTGCATTCACTGCATGTTTTCAATCATTTTGTCCACAATAATAATACTCAATCAATAAAAAATTGTTGAGCAAATAAATTCTTAGATAAAATATTTATATATTAGAAATTTTAACATTAATCAACATAATCTCGGATGTTATAATATTGTCGCCCAAACGCGGGACAATCATAAATAGTATTCTATAGATTATTACAAAATGTGCTTGTTGCGCACCTGTTCTACAGACATAAACATCATAATCCTCAAATGTGGACAAATTGCTCATGAATACGTTAAACCGTTGGTTGAAGGAGTTATCAACGGTTGAACTCAACTTAACAATACCTGCTCCGTAACCTTCGCTAGGAAAAAAATTGAACGCTAACATAGTTGCGTCAGGACTCTTTCACGTAATAATAGGTATTCCTTTTTCGATGCAGGAATAAATAATAATAATAGTGATTACATTTACTGCAGCCGATACTCTCTAAAAAAGCAATTAGCAATAAAACTTATGATTTATAGCACAGCTGCGAAGCCTAATAAAATTACAAACATTCTGTTAAACTAACAATATTGGGTAATAAACATGATCAGTAATTATTACTGCAGCAGTCATCGCAACAGGCGTACGTTTGAACCGAAATGGTCTGTCTATACTCTGTTTTAGGAGCGTTAGAAATGCGTGTCTTGTGGAAGTAAGCGTGTCGATTGATATAGAAATAACGTCGCATATGAACGTTAATTGAATTTTTCTATAACAGCATAATTGCCGGTATATTTTCTTCTCATAAATATGGATAATTATACCCCAGGTACATTTTCGATATAGCACACACAAAACCTTGCAGTAACTATAAAAGCATTGAAATAAATTACATTCATTATAGACGCACTCTAGACTCAGTACCGACTCGATTTTCTGTTTCAAAAACACCGTGTCTGACAATGTTTCTTGTCAATGTGGCCATTGAGCCGAGGATAACTTTGGCATTAAACAAATCAAACCCATGACTGTCTTCTTCCGAAAGTGGTTCTTCGGCGCAAATGCGGGGAGCGCAATAATAAAAACATGTCTGTTACATCGAAATATGAGAATTAAAAACCGGAGCAGAAAGCCCTCATTATTGTGCTAATACCATCGAACGTTTTGTGGTAAAGTGGGGTCAACAATAATTCTTGAAATAGAAGTAATACAGTTATTCTTTAATTTAATGTATTATTTTGATGGGTTTTGTGTGGAAAATTGATTAGTTAATAGTATTCTATCAAAATATTACAACTTGTTGAATGAAAGCGCCTTTATAGTGACGATTTTAGCTTGCTGTAAGTACTGGCGGCTAGTGAGGTAGTGCCACGGAGCCATGGCACCACCTTATTTATTCGTAAAAATACATAAAATTAACTGTATCTTTCATTTAAACATATTTTCTATCTAGTGCACTTCTCCTCATTCTTCAAGTTTATAGAAGATCTGGCAATAGCGCAGTGCCCCGTCGACCCGACACACGCTCTAAAATTGGTTACATAAAAATTAGAAAACGGTTAGCCGCGGGTGCCGGTTTATTGTTTAATCTGCGCAGGCAAATTCGTTGTGCTATTTATGGACTGGCACAGATGGAATGAAATAGATATTCCAGAATCGTGTGTGAGCGACAGAGATTAACGTAGTCCATACAATTTTACATGGGATAAATTGTAAAAGGAAGGAATATTGTGTGCCGGGCTCCGGGTTCAGTTTCTTGACATTGTCGGTTTTTGTTGCATCGCGCTTCACTGTTATGTCAGACATCACGTGTGGTGTGTTTTTCTAGGACAATTTTTATTTTTGAAGGAACAGATTTGTTTTGTTGTAGTTAACTTTTATTGGATATTGGATTAGTGTGTCTGTGTGTGATAAATAGTAAACTTATATTCGTGTTTGGTTTTTAGTATGTATTTAATAAATTAATCGTGAATAAGATAGGCGATTTAAAAACTTTTAGTAACTTTTCACTGGAAGAAAAACTTAAAGTTAAGTAAGTTAATTTGGCACGAGCCGCCACTGGCTGTAAGAAAAATTATACTGCCGTGATTTCCCATTGCGGAAATTGTGGGTATCAGTTGAAAATTTTTTATGTCTCATATATCTATGTTACAAACTATACGTAGTTACATAAAGTAAAATATTATGAACTATTTAGTTACAAAATGAAATTTGTTTCGTCATCTACTACGATAACAAGATGGCACTACTTGTCAAACTTCGAAGAAATAATGAAATACCCCTTGTGAAATAATATGTTCGAGTAATAATAATACTATTTTATTTTCTACCTTGGTATATAATATATGGGAGAGTGGTGTGCACAGTGAAAGGAAAAAAATATCAAACAACAATTTCTTACAAAAAGGAAACTAATATACATAGGTTGACTAAATGTAATTTTGTTTGAGGATAAAAAATATATGCATTATTTGTACAAACATTAAATTTCACTGTGTACCGCATCTTATATACAGTGCAACACACAGTGAAACAAGTTTCTATTAAAATAACTAAAATAATATCGACTAAAATAAAAAATAAATTAAACTGAAGATAAATTAACATAAATAAAACAATATATCTGATATTAGCTAACATTTAGTTGCCCAAAACTTATAGCAATTTTAAAAATAACTACTAAATTATTTATTTTGTAAGGTGAGGTGAAAATGACTTCGTAATTTTCATTTTCATTCAGGTGTGAATGAAACGTAATGAATGTTCTTCAGAATTGCACGAAGTCATTTTGTGTGCTTCATTGTTGAAATCAAACTCGTATTATTCGGAAAACTCACTTGAGGAACTTTCACTTACTCTAGGTTATCATCATCGGTATCATCTGCAATTATTGATCTCTTGACAGTTTTACGTCGTCCAGGTTAAGTTCTTAAATTCTTGTGGAAGGTTAAGGTTTGGTTTTCGCTTTTGTTCTTCTGTATCTGTAAGTTGATCGGAGCGCGGATGACAGATCCGAATATATACCACAGCCTGCTCCTTCCTTCTTCTTTGATCCGTCTGTGAAGACATAGTTTACACCTTCAACGCCGGTCTCATCTTCACCAGTAGTTTGTATGGGGTAAGGTTTATCAAAGACAAGCCGAGGCGGAATACCATCTGCAAGCATTTTTTTACAGCCTCAGTCCACAGGCGGCTTCTGGTTTGGCCAAAGCTTGCGTTTGGTGGTATGCCAACGGATTTGAGGTGAGTCATGGTGGCAAAGCCACTTCTTCTGGATGTAGATCTAGCGGTGGAAGGCACAGCATTATCTCCATTGCTCTCGTTGGTGTTGTTCGCACAACTCCGGTTATGCTCAGGCAGGCAACTTGTTGTACCTGGTATAGCTTAAATTTTGCTGTTATTTGTTGACTCTTGGGACACCAAAAAACAGCTCCCTAGGCCATTATTGGTCTTATGATAGCAGTGTATATCCACAGGACCATCATTGACCTGGGTTTCATTCCCCAGGTTTTCCCTACGCTTCTGCGACACTGCTCAGATGCTTTTGTGCTTTTAATTATTGTTCTTTTTTAAGCAATGCATATTTTTCCAGAGTATCACCCTCGTCATGAACATACGCTTTACATGTTTCCGCGGGTAACATGTAATTTAATCTAGGTTCTATGTCATCCAAAGTTCTCGCCAACGATCAAAGCTGGGAGTATCTTGGTAAAAATATACTTTAGAGTACCTTAGATACTTCAAGTATCTTAGATACTTTATCTAAGATACTTTCGATATTAAGCAATAAGTATCTTTGTTTTAGTTACTTTTATAAAGTATCTAGTAATTTGTATCTTAAAAAGTATCTTAGATACTTTTATAGTATCTTAGATACTTTTATAGTATCTTAGATACTTTTATAGTATTTTAGATACTTTTATAGTATATTAGATACTGTAAAGTAACTAGTTTAGTAAAGTGTAGACCACATTAGAAGTCCAATGTGTCAAAATTTTGAAAATTTAATACTAGTCAAAGCAAATGGCTTTTAATTAGTTTAGCAATTAATTTTTATTGATTTGTTACGATTTTTAGTGTTTCTTGTTATTTCCTTTTTTATTTTTAAACACAAATAAAATATATTTACAATTCTGCAATAAGTATTTTTACTTTTTGTCGTTGTCATGTTCATTCATTACAATTATTTAATTTCAGTGACTTCTAAAATACTTCTAAAATAAAATCTAAAATACTTGGGAAAGTATCTTGTCTACCTAAGTATCTTAGTTAGTCAAAAGTATCTTAGTTACTCAAAAGTATCTTAGTTACTTTGGAAAATAACTAAGTTACTTTTGTAATGCATCTTAGATACTTTTTAAAGTATCTTGTAACTAAAGATACTTTTAAGGAAAAGTATCTATATACTCGAAGTATCTAAGTTACTTTTTCAAAAGTATCTTAGAAAAGTATCTAGATACTTTTTAAAAGTATTTATCCCAGCTCTGCCAACGATGAGGTGTCACTTTTTCTTAATAACGGACTTGACAGACTTGACAGACTTGACTACCGGCCACTTATCATTTTTTGAAGATCATTATTCACAGACAAATAAGCCAGCAGTCTCTGGGTGAGGAGACCTTGTATCAATATGTTGAATAGCTCCGTCAATGACAATATCTCTCCTTAATATCTTCTTCTTAATGTAATGTAAACATTAACTTCTAAATACCAATATAATTTTATTTTCCATGCAGCGTGAAATACCGTGTAATTTGTTACCACTTTTTCAAGATGGATGGATGGAAGATTTTTCAAGATGGCGGCCAAAAAAACGCATTTTACGCACTCAGAGTTTTACAAACTTTTAGTACATCAAAAATATACTAACAACGAACTAAAAAATTCAAACCCCGTCTTTGTGGGAATCAGTTCCACCCAAAAACCAATAGCTACATTTCGGTAGATGTCTTCTAAAATTTATAAAGGAAATATGATACGTGATAAAAAAATACCTTCTGACTGATCATCTGAGTTGTTTAAAAGGTGTTTGGAGAGGTATAAATCCAGCTAATGCATACATAAACAAATTTATACCAGAGCCACTTAACTTGCGGTGGCGTTATAGCGGTTCGACGATAAGCAGCGTTTCGCCATGTTATGTACAATATTGCCATTTGTGTGTCGAATTTAATTTCCTCCGATGGGGTTCGTCGAAATTAAAACCGTCCCTCGTAATGCTAAAATAATAACGGCGGTACACGTAGATTATAAAGTGTAATCTTAATAGGACTTTATATTTTACTGCTTGTTGTTTTAGAGGCCACTAAATACGAAGCCCTGCCAAGCTAACTTTGACGATAACTGCTCCTCGTCACCGCCGCCTCCTTGTTTTACGGCCCCACGTAACGGCCCGCCCTGGAAATTGAAATATTTAATGGCGCCCTTGTATTTTAAACTTTTAATAATAAATAAAAGGATTTTACGGGCCAGATAAACCCCACTGACAGAGCTTTAGGTATACTTAATGGACAGTTAAACGTCTCTCTATAGAGTACGGCATTATCCATGATTATCAAGTCTGGCGATCTTGTAGGCCATCACTCAGTAGAGATTCATCACGTAACTTGATGCTTTTATAAATTTCTTGACGACTTGAAAACCAAGCTTTTCAAAAATCCGCTACTTGAAGACTTGATTTTTCATCGTTACTGCTTGACTTGATATCAAGCAGTTTCAAGATACTTGATATTCTTGATAATCATACGATAATGCGCGAACGCGCGAATTACGCCTGCCAGGTCTTGTTTCCTTAGCAATAAAGCCGCGGGGTTCCCAGAGCAGACTAACATATTGTTTTTAAAAATATATCTCTTTTTATTCCACTCAGTAAAAATCGGATTCACAGAAATTACAGCTGTTAATCATTGTCTTAAATTTTCTGCGGTGTTCTCCTCTAGTACTGCTGACCTGGCATCCAAATATTTCTTTTTTAAATATAAATTAAAAGTAGAGATAGATCAAATCAGTAATTATTGTCAAGCTATGACTTCTCTATCTAAGGTGATATATCTAAGGGTACCTAAGTGCTATGAGAGCCTCTAACTAACTATCTAGTCACTTATCCATGACCTCTTGACAAATCTATGCAACCGAAGTAAAAATCTCGAACAATTTTCATTTAACGGGCCCACTACAATGGACCTTTAAAAGCCCTGGTTGACCCTAGAAATATAGTTATGAGTACTGATATCGCAAGAAGTGTAGAATGCTTAAATGACGCAAATCTTCACAATTGCACGGTTGCTATAAATATTAATAACAAATAATAAATATGAAAAATTAATGTCTATTATGTAACGTAAATAAATTCCGTTCCGTTCTATGGCTAATGTTTGAATTGCTATTTCAAATATTTGAAATAAAACCGCGCGACCTTGTAGAAATTTACAACGACTCACCATCTACCGTTACCTCTACCTTTCCGTCCCGCTACAAGCACATTTATGCGCGAGATCCGCAAGAATCATTCCTTTTTCTGCCGGCTTGTTTTAGCCTGTCGACCTTACGCTCTCCAAGATATATCTCCGTTGTTGTGGTGCAGTGTTTCAAAGTTACCAGGTAGAATCAACAATATTTTATTATTATTAAGAGATATGTGTAAATGTTCTACAGCTGGGCCAAGTAATTAAGGCTTTGTGAGAACCTTAAAATACTACTTGGAGTGAGCTGTGGGCACAAAAGCCACGTATATATTTTTTTCTATTTTGGTATATGATTACCACTTTATTTTTTTATTGAATTAAAAATATATTTAATTTAAATTTGAAACGTTCGATTTTGGATTGCCTACCTGGTGATTTTGAATCACTGCTACTGTTTTACCGAATGGTAGCATACTTTAAGTTTTTAAAAAAAAGATATTACCTCGACGGCATAAGCCATAGGTATTTGCTTATATTTAGCATCGGCAAAAAGCAGCATTTATTTCAATTTTTTTATTTTTTTATTTAATCATATCGTGAAAATTTGCATGCCATATAATTGTATGTTATAATTCGTGTATTATAAAAATATGTTTTCAAAATAGTTTAAATCGTCCAAAATCTAATTTATATAATCTAAATATATATATATATATATATATATATATATATATATATATATATATATATATATATATATATATATATATATATATATATATATATATATATATATATATATATATATATATATATATATATATGTGTATATATATATATATATATATATATATATATATATATATATATATATATATATATATATATATATATATATATGTATATATATATATATATATATATATATATATATATATATATATATATATATATATATATATATATATATATATATATATATTGTGCGTGATTTCTATTGCGCGTGTAAGAAAAAGTTGCTGCAAGATCTTAAACTTTTGTTTTTCGTCGCACTCGTTTTTGTTATTTTATCAAAAAAACAGCCACACAATTTTTGAAGAGAACAATGTGTTCCACAAATATTTATTCTTAACTTTTTTTAAATTTCGAATGAGCTGTTTAATGTCAAGTAGGTCTATCTAGAGAGTTTTGTTTATTTTACCATTATTCATGAGTATATGTACCTATTATATACAATTTTGATAACTCTTCAAGTTTGTTGTAGATTTGTCGTAATCCAGATTACTCATGCTAATAATATGAGCACACCATAAAAATAAATAATAATTAATCATGCACGATGTTTTCGATATTCTTTTACAAGGACGAGATAATTTTATAACTCCATGAGTCATTAACCACAAACGCCATAACTAGAGGGGTGGGGTGGGGTAAGTACTCTTGCTAAGCGGTCGTTAATCTTGATTTTTTCTGCATTCCGACATTTTTTAAATTTTATTACTCGATCTTAGCTTAGGTAGGAACAACAATATGAGATGGCTTTTTGTGATCATGTTTATTTGATTAGTAGCAGGTAGTTACATTTACCTACTGGATTTGAAGGAAAGATTTGATTTTATCTTATTAATAAATAGGTAATTATGCTCAAAAACGGTTTTTATAAAAAAAAAATCTATGCCTATAGGCCATACCTTGGTTTAACTTATAGAAGTTCTTTACTTATTCTTTGCTCCACATGTATTAACTTATTCCAGAGCTGTCACATTCAGTGAGATTTTAAATATTTTTTGCAATTGAAATGTTTTATATGCTTTAAATCTTTTGATTTTAAATCTTTTTGTGGAAAATTATTTTTGGTTTAATATTCAAATCATTCTGAAAAGTATCTTTGACCTTTATTAAAAATTAAGATTTCTTTAGCTTTTCCAAAAATAGGTATTTAAATCTTCTTATTATGAAAAATCTTTTTTAAATAATTTAAATCATTTCTAATATATTTAAATATCTTGTGTGTTTAATATTTTTCAAGGATCAAAATTTTGATTTGTGTTTGTGGTGATTTTTTTATTGGAAATTTAATAAAACTTTTGATTTTGATGCCTAAAATATTGTTTTGTTGCAATTCTGCTAAAAGGTTCAGTGTACAAGAAACAAATTTTAAAAGCAAAAACTTTAAACAAACACGCTTTTAAGTTTAAAAAACGATTAAAATCATTTTTGACGATATAAATAAATCGTTTTCAATCGATTTAAATTATAAAAAAGGTTATAAATGATTTTGGAAACTTATGCATACTAAATAAAATTGAAGTGTCTGTAATATAAAAATAACAGATTTTTACTAAATGCATATGAAAGTATATACGGTACTTATAACAGACAACCAATCTGCAATTTTTTTTGCCTGTAGGTCTGTCAGTTTGTTCGGACTTCTCCGAAATGGCTGGACCGATTTTGACGGGACTTTCACTTTCACACATCTTATGTTATAAGGAGTAACATAGGAGGCTAATTTTAGAAGAAAAGAAAAGAAAAGAAAAGGAAAGAAAACCCAAGTAGGGTTCCGCTAAATTGTTACCGTAAATTGTATCTGAACTGAACGTAACGTATATGCTCATATTTTTAAGTACTTTACCTTTAAATACTTGTATGAAATTTTAACATAGATTAATGACACTAGTTGCTAAAATTTCATATATTCCAAAAATATGGCAGAGTTTTACAGACAAAAAATGTAAGTAAGAACTTGTGCAATTTAATTGAATCTTGAAGGTAATTCCCAAAAGAAATGTGGCGCAATAATTACATCCTATTTTATTGCTCCTAATAATAAACATATACGCATATGCGTTAATTCTATTCATAAAAAATGATGTGGCTCTAAATAAACAGAAGAAAGATAAAAATGAAAAACAATATAGGATATAGGGGACGGCAGTCGACTGGTCCAGCTCTGGCTCGATCGCCTAGTACCAATTGATTCAAATCCACAATCCAACGGTGCGAAACAAAATTTTATTAATTTACCCTCAAGTCCTAACCAGCGAGTGTCCATGTTTATCATAAGTCTGCTCTTATAGGTGGTGAGAATTTTTATTTTAATAATTCTTAGAAACCTACCTATATGTAGTGTAACACAATTTTTTTCCTTTTTGACAGAGCGCTATAGATAGTTGAATTACATTAGTCATATCGGTTGTTTCATCTAGAACAATAGTAATTAAACAAGCCTGCTAATTTCAAGTCAAATTTTGTTTAAAATAGTAGGGATGCAGCCAAATTGAAACCATTAAAGTGGGCCATTTTTTAAAACAACTGCCGTAAAGTTCGTGGTCGCGTTTACTCGGACATGACATACTTGTCAAACGTTGTCAAAACATATTATAATGTGAGAATTCTATTTAAAAATTATAATAAGTAAATATAAAACCGGGTTTTACATGATATATAATGGCAATATATATTTGAATCAGTGGCAGCTCGTGGTCTTTTGATTCGAGGAGGATAATCTTATAGGTAGTGGCGTACGGTGATATTTCAAATAAGGGTAGCAATTCTTAGAAACCTACCTATATGTAGTGTAACACAATTTTTATCCTTTTTGACACGGCGCTATAGATAGTTGAATTACATGAGTCATATCAGTTGTTTCATCTAGAACAATAGCAATTAAACGAGCCTGGTAATTTCAAATGAAATTTTGTTTAAAATAGTAGGGGTGCAGCCAAATTGAAACCTTTACAGTGAGCCATTTTTTTAAACAACTGCCGTATACTGTTAACAGAAATCAGGTCTTTATTTAGTTTAATCAAGTTTTTACAACTACTCCAGGGTGGTTTTGTATATTTAATTAAAACCATTGCATATCATATTATTTATATACATGACATATTCGTTCGTGGTCGCGTTTGCTCGGACATGACATCGGACGTCAAGCCTGAGACAATTGCTAATCGTTTCAAAAAAGCAGGATTTGGTCAAAATACTGAAAGGACGGAAGAATATGAACTTCCATTGATTTTCATACGTGAACGTTTGGATGATAGAAGTGAGGGTGAAGTACAACTACAATCTGAATGAGGCTTGGCCAAATTTTGAAAATATGCCAGATACTCTCTCTTTTGATGACTATATGCACATAGTTGTTCATACTGTTACATCGGAGTTTCCCACAAATGATGGTATATATTTAAATACTAATGAGCATACTACCGAAACTGAATCTACATATAATAATTTAAATGAAATTGAAGCATTTTTTGAAAATGAAAACAAAAAATCCTCTCATCAATAACAAATATCCGACTATTTTACAAGGAAATAAAGGGCATATGTTTATGTACAATATATTTATGTATTAGTGCATATTATTGAAATATAGCCGCTGTAACAATATATGAAATATGTTTTCTTCAATTACTTAAACATAAGTACAATTCAATAACTCGAAGTCTTAATAACTCGAACTTTCTTTGTGGCAAGTCACGGTTCGAGTTATCGAAGTTCGACTGTATATTCTGGTTAATTCTAATACTCCCACACCATCTTGCAGATATATTCTTGTTTGATCTTGTTTTTTCTAACTTCATCTGTATCGTAGATAGATCTGATAGATAGATCTTCGGATTAATTTTAATGCAACCTCTAATTGGTCGCATCCTCCACAAAATCATTTTCCTATGAAATATTCCTGCACTGCTTATAACTTTAAAAAAGCAAATTTTCCTCTGTTATACGAACTTATTTATAACACGAATTGGTAATTTCTTATGAATGTAGATAATGTGAATGAGTTATGCTCTTCATTTTACGGCAAGTTATTATTACGGCTAGTTATATTAAGTATTTTCGATATAGCTGTACCAAAGTACATGTCTTCTCCCCATATTAGCCGCTACCATTATCCTCCTTGGTTAACAGGAGAAGTTATTAAATACATCCGAACCAACGCAGCTGTATATAGCAAGTAAGAAAAATTGAAATCAGCTGATCTCTACAATGCTTTCAAAGCTCATCGATCTAGATCTAAACGTCTGATTGATGAGGCTTATAGAATATTTATAAAGGATTCTGAGAAATCATTATCTGGTAATCCCAAAAAGTTTTGGAACTTTATAAATAAAAAGAAAGGTTCCTCACGTATCCCTTCTGTAATGTTCTATAACGACAGTGAACTTTCCAGTCCTACTGATATCGTTAATGCGTTTGGTGACTACTTTAACAGCGTCTTCATTCAATCACAACCAGTTAATCCATCTTGACAGTTTTCTTTACACAACAATCTAGGACTTCACATATACTTACTGAATATCTCATATGAAGATGTTTTACAAAATCTGAAAGGATCTAAGGATACTTTTACAACGGGCGTAGATGGTATTCCCAGTTTTGTTCTAAGAGACTGTGCGTATGTTTTTGCCGAGTCTCTACAGATCTTATTCAATTGCATCCTACGTAATTCTTCCTTCCCGTCTTATTGGAAAAAACATAGATTTGCCCAATAGCAAAAAAAGGGAAATCAAAATGATGTTTCAAATTATAGAGGCATTTCACTACTGTGTAATTTCTCTAAAATCTTTGAAACTATATAGTAAACTTTACTACTCTACCAGGCAGCTTATTTCGTCACGCCAACATGACGTGACGAAATTCATACAAACAATATCTAATTTAGCTATTTTTACTCAATATGTCTCTGAGGTTTTGGATAATAGAGAACAGGTCGATGTCGTCTATACGGACTTTCAAAAAGCATTTGATCAGATTGACCATAACATACTCCTTTTGAAACTAGAAAGTATTGGTTTTTCTGAAGCATTGATTAAATTATTCACCTCCTACTTAAGCGATAGACACTTTATGGTCAGATATCAAAATTTCAATTCAATATAATTTTCTCCAACTTCTGGAGTTCCACAAGGTTCCAATATGGGCCCCATATTGTTTTTATTCTGTGTTAATGATCTTCCTGAAGTCATTACTTGTGAGCATTTGTTATTTACCGATGATTTTAAACTCTACTCTGAAATTAAATATTCTACAGATTCCATCCATCTTCAAGACTGCATTAACAGAATGTCTTCATGGTGTGAGACAAATCATCTTAAACTAAATATAGCTAAATGTAACGTAATGACTTTAATGAATACTCGCAAAACTTCATCTTATACTCACAACTACTTCATTGGGAATAACATCATCAGCCGAGTTGATGTATTCAAAGATCTGGGTATTTATTTTGGAAGCAAACTCACTTTTGTGGAACATATAAACCATATTGTTTCTAGTGCCTTTAAATCTTAGGGCTTCATTTACCGCAATTGCCGGGACGTTTCCAATATAAGCACCTTCAAATCTCTGTTTTACGCTCTGGTGAGGTCAAAACTAGAATACGGGTCGATTATATGGTATCCGATTTATCACGTTCATTGTCAACATTTAGAATCGATCCAAAGAAAGTTCTTAAAGTTTTTGATCTTTTTGCAAGATGGATCTTATCCTCCTAGAGGTCTGGATCAGAATTATTTACTTGCGAGATTTAATTTTGACTCTTTAGAAACTAGAGGCAATATCATACACTGCGCAACTTATTTAACGCACAACCAAAAACTCAAATTTGACGTTATGTATTTTCGACAATTTTTGTTCGTTTTGGTCGATTTTTTTTTCAAATTGTAGGTTTTTCTCTTAGGAATATCACTGTCTTAGTTGTTTTGGTAAAACGAATGATTTTGATATTATACCAGGTGCTATAAAAATGTTATGTTTTTTTCCGAAATTTCAAAACGTCCTGTGGGCTATACAAGGTATTGCAAGTTATAGCCAATTTAAAGCCTTATGTTTTTTCTACATTTTCTTTTTTTATTCATTTGTTTATCTCTGTTACTTCATGAAATACACCGTTTTGAAACACCATATGCTTTTATTCACATGAAATGCATTTATCGGACAACTCAAACAGCTAGCAAGCTATGGAAATCGAAGATACGAAGATAATCAGAACTTTGGTTTTAAGTATGAACCAAAGATGTCGGGAGGTCATTCGCGGAAGGGGTGGAAACACCAGATACTAATTCTCTATTTACTTTTGTTTTGTTTCCTGTTATTCGTTGTTTTATTGATTAAAGCAATCCATTTTTCTAGGTATGTTTTGTGAGTTTTTGTCCTTTTAAGACCTTTTTCTCTTCTAAAACACCTTGCATCTCTCAATAAATTATAAGATATCAAGGAAAACAGAACGCAAAATGAGGCATTGAACCAGTATAATGAGTAATAAATTATGAGCACTCAACAAAAAAGTAAGTTAATAAATTTAATAAAAATCACGTCAACTCAAAAATTGGATATTTTATGAAGTAACAGAGATAAACAAATGAATAAAAAAAGAAAATGTAGAAAAAACATGAGGCTTTAAATTGGCTATAATTGCAATAACTTGCAATACCTTGTATAGCCCACAGGACGTTTTGAAATTTCGGAAAAAAACATAACATTTTTATAGCACCTGGTATAATATCAAAATCATTCGTTTTACCAAAACAACTAAGACAGTGATATTCCTAAGAGAAAAGCCTACAATTTGAAAAAAAAATCGACCAAAACGAACAAAAATTGTCGAAAATACATAACGTCAAATTTGAGTTAACTTTTTGGTTGTGCGTTAAATAAGTTGCGCAGTGTAGATATCATTAGATATCAATATCATTAGATTTTTATTTAATATCTTGAATGACAAGCTTGATTGCCCTGATCTTTTAAATAAAATAAATTTTTAAAATACGTCTAAATTCTAGACACCAAACTTTATTTTACTGTGTTGCTCCTTGATCAAATATTTTAAGAAAGTCCCCAATATCTCTGATGTGTGAACTGTCCAATCGTATCGCTTCTGATTGTGATGTTCACTGTGATAATTTGAAGAGTATATGTAACTGGGTAGCTCGGTTAGCTTAAGTATTAGGTACTTGTTTGATTTGTTGTAGTAAATTATATTGTACTTTTATTATATTAGGTACTTGTTTGATTGTTTTATTTTGTCATATATGCATATGCATATTTAGTTTGGCTAATAGGTATTACGTCTTATGTATTGTATTGCTGTTTTGTATTATTTTACTTCTACTTATATTGTTATATTTTAATTATTACTTGTATTGCTTTTATTCCTCTAATTGGGTTTTTTTCCTGTTGGAATAAATAATTATTATATATAGTACCCGTGTCGATATTGACAATTCCTCACTTTTAACTATTCTAGACGAAGCTACTATAAGAATTTTTGTTACGTATGAAGGGAGGCTCACTTTGTATGTGTGAACATTTGTTTTAATCTTGCTTCAAATTGAATTTGACTGATAACGTTAATTTGCCTGTCGCAAAATATAATGATAATTAAATATTACCATCAATTATCCTCCACTTACCTAACTTACCTTGGGCTTCACTGCGTGCTGAGCTTATGAATAAATTGTCCTTAAGAACTGTGAAACATACGAAAAATACGCTTCTTGGGTGCTGGAAGGTAGTGTTGGCAGGTAGCCGTGCTTCGAGTGGAACTCGGGTTCATGGCTGTTGAAACAGCCGGCCGTTCGAGACTTTAATTAATCCTCGACTGCGTGTCGAATGGCCCGAAATAAAGGTGGTGGCTGGTGGCGATGCGAGAAACAAAAAATAAATTGAAAAAAATCTGTTTATTGGCCATATAATAATATATTTAACAGCAACTACAATACAAAATTTACACACTATATAATAACTTTAATATAGTAATATGAATATAATACATAGGGATTTACAAATGCGGGGAGTTTATGATACATCAAGGTGGTATGCAAAAATATTGCTAACTTTGTAATCTCTTAAAAGTCGTCCGCCAGAATAAAAGTCAACAATGCGACAAAATAACGTATTTTACAATTCGGGGCCAAGCCACGACCGAACTCTCCCAGAAAAGACCCAGCGCCGCATTGAAAATAATACCAAGTTTCAGTAAGTATGCTTCAGAACAACAAATTCTATGCGTCCCCAGTGGCATTCCGTCCGGGGCTATTTTATGAAATAATTCGAAAATATGCTGAAAAATATGCCAACAGGTACTTAAGCTCTAGAAAAAGCTTGTTTTCGTCAATGATCTAAAACAATTAATTTCCACAATACTAGACAGGGAAAATGCAATGTCAGCTATTCATAGATTTCGGGAACTTCTAATATTGAACTTATATTATTGAATAATTATATACATATAGATATTGAAACAGTGTGTATTTATATAATTTTGAAAAACATATATTTTCTCTACAACAAACCCTATTAGGCAAAATTTAATTAATTGCGAACTTTTGCAAATATTTTTTTTTCAAATTCATACACACATTTTGCTATATAAAATTAAGTCACAAAACTATACGTCCGGGTTACAATAATTTAGATAATTTTGAGAAAAAAATAATATTGCAAGAAAAAGTAGGAGCGGGCGTTACGTGAAGTTGTTACAGGGAGATATTTTTATAACTCAGACTTTTACAAACTCTTGTCACTTTATTTAACAAAAATTGCTTCTTTTGAAAATTTGAATTTTTCAAATTATCAAATATTTCCAATACTCGCACACACGTATTAGATATATAAAAATCTGCGTCACAAAAAATATACTTACGTTCCTGTTACAATTTAAACAGGGACGGAGGTATATTTTTGTACGTGACTATGTACGTGAGATTTTTATATATTCGTATTTAAGTACTTAGATATATAATAATAATATATGTAGGAATTAGTGATGTAAAAAAACGTGTATATTTAAAATTGAAAAAAAAAACGTTTTAAAAAAATTGTTTTTTTTTTAATAAAACTGTTTTTTTAATTATAAAAAAAATATCAATTATTAAAAAAGCGTTTGGTTTTTTGTTTTTTATGAAAAAAATACAAAACAATTTATGACAAGGACAAGCGTCGCATCTAGAGTGTCATCTCGATGTCCATAGTAGCAAACGAACTTTTTTCAAAACAAAAATTTTTGACAAAAAAAAAACTATTTTTTTCAGTTTGCATCACTAGTAGGAATATTTAAAAAAAATTAAATTTGCAAAAAAAAAGTTTTACAAAAATATACATAACAGGGTCGTAGTTTTTTCACTTTGTGACAGGCAGAAAAAAGCTTAGAGATTCTTAAGATATTAGATTCTCTTAAAAACTCGCAAAATTTTTCTGCTTCAAGTTTATGATTTTCTCTATCAAGGAAACAGTTTCCAAAAATTTTGCAAAAAAAATTTTTTTTCAGTTTCATTACGTAGGAATATTTTGAAAAAAAATTAAATTTGCAAAAAGAAAGTTTTACAAAATTTTACTTAATAGGGTCGTAGTTTTGGCCACTCAGATTTTTTTATATCGAACAACTATCAGATATAATAAATTTATATTTATTTACAACAAATTGCAAAAAAAAATTTTTTTTGCTAAATTATTTAACAGGCATGTAGTTTTTTGTCTCAGATTTGGATATATCAGTGTCAGGAAGAAAAAAGCTTCCTCTTGCTAGTTTATTTAAAGATATTAGATTCTCTAAAAAAGTTAGCAAAATTTTTCTGCTTCAAGTTTGCTTTTCTCTATCAAGGAAAAACAATTTTTCTGAAAAAAAAAATTTTTTTGAAAAAATTTTTGAAAAAAAAAATCGCTTTTTTTTCAGTTTGCATCACTAGTAGGAATATTTTGAAAAAAATTAAATTTGCAAAAAGAAAGTTTTACAAAAACATACTTAATAGGGTCGTAGTTTGGTCACTCAGATTTTTTTTTATCCAACAACTATCAGATATAATAAATTAATATTTAAAATAAAAAATTGCAAAAAAAAAAATTTTTTTGCTAAATTATTTAACAGGCATGTATTTTTTGTCTCAGATTTTGATATATCAAGTGTCAGGAAGAAAAAAGCTTTCTCTTGCTAGTTTATTTAAAGATATTAGATTCTCTTATAAAGTTGCAAAATTTTTCTTCTTCTAGTTTATGCTTTTCTCTATCAAGGAAAAACAGTTTCTGAAAAAAAAAACAATTTTTGAAAAAAAAATGCTTTTTTTTCAGTTTGCATCACTAGTTCAGGTTGCAAAAAATTTAATTTGCAAAAAAAAAGTTTTATAAAAATATACTTAATAGGGTCGTAGTTTGACTTGCTGATTTTTTATATCCAACAACTATCAGATATAATAAATCAATATTTATTTAAAATAAAAAAAATTTTCACCTGTCATAGGCGAAGCAATAATAATGGTTCCAAAGGGGGAACGTCAATTATTAAAATATCGAGGGAATAAGGCGAAATCCTCTATCTCTGTTTCGCGAGCCTCTAATATAGAGGTGTGCGCCGTCGTATGAAATGACTTACTTTTTAACTAATTGTTGCTGTATTTCCTGAAATATAATATTGGTATTTTCTCGAATGCGGTATTGCGAGAGAGTTCGGGCGTGGCTCGGCTGTATATCAGGGCCGGACCCCGAGCGGGGCGCCCAAAAACCTGCAATGCGGGCGCCTGGGCTCGGGATCCGGGCCTGACCTCTAAAGATAATTATTGCAATAATTTAAACTGATTGCATAAACAGTATATTCTCAACAAAAACAATCTTTACATGAGCAATTTTTACAGTATATGTACAAAGAGCGAAGCGCAGCTGCAGAGCTACGGGCCCAAAACGACAGTCGAACCAAAAAACGGTCGCGAAACAAAAGAGAACTTTATTATCGACTGATAAGCACAGTGCTTAACTAAAAATCCTACATCTAAATCAGTCAGCGGCACGCCTTGGGTAACTCTGCAGCGGCGCCGCATAAACAATTATTGGGTACAAAAATACACCGAATATGTAACTCTACTTTTTTCATACTGTACCAGGCAGGCCTCATAAAATTTTAAAATTCGAAAACTCTTAAATATACGGACAGTCCGATCTAACTTTAATATTATCATAAAGTTATTCTAGTACACTGAAAGCACACGCGGGCGTGCCACGAGACACGTGGCCCGGCCCCACAATATCATATTATATAAGAATATCGATGTCGCTCGCTACTCTAGATGTAAATTTCAAAAACGTTATATATGCTATTCATTAATTAATTAATAAGTTTGTGCATTGACTCTTGAATTACATCGAACAGAAGTAGGTTTTAAGCCGAGGCCAAACGAGATACGAAGAATGGGGGAGGAACGAGAGAGATAAACAATATTATTTACAACAGACTGTGCATAACGAAGTATAAACCGAACGCCCGACAGCAGCACAAACAACCCTAGCCTACTGGATATCTTATTGTTAATATCGACTTCTACTACTACCCACAGTGCCCGCTTAACCTTTACAGAGCTGTACAGTACTGATTCCAAGTATGATTAAGTACAATTCTGGACGAACGAATCCGAACGCTTCAACGAAATGCAAAGAGAACCTAACCAGTTATAAAGCGTCGCCGAGGCGACCAACTAAGACGGTTTTTGACAAGGGTTGAGGAGAACATGAAGGACTGATGAGTAAGCAGCAGCAGAACTGTTAAGACTATACGGACTTTTGACAACTAAATATTGGTCATCAAACAGATGAATCACAGCCTGATTTTGTGTGCCACCGGTGGCCGGTGGATTTAAAATGTGTCGAAACTAACGCCGGGTTAGTTACCCGGGTCCGACAATCGTACTGAGCTAGGCACTAACAACTGGTTGATTCCGGAAATACGTATGGTGGTTACACCGAGCCGTTATGATAAATACAAAAATAATAAACGCAAAATGAGATCAATATTGGGGTTAAATAATATAATATTAATAATATAAAACCGCCGGTGCCCCCCGCCAACTACTTTGAGCGGATCTCTGGGGGTAGCACCAACTGGACTGCACTGCGTGCACGGTGTCTTCGGCTATTATAACAATGATTGTATGTGCCTACACACAAGGTAAATTTCAACGACAGTCTTAAAGTCTCTATTCAACAAGTCATGAACTCCCCGTCTTGGATGCCCATCCAGTCACTGCCTATACTTGAAAATATGGAGATGTCCCGGGGGCAGGCGAAGTCCAGGTGGGAGCCGGAGCTGTTGGAGGCAGTGTCGAAGCTAGTGTCTATATCGGCCAACTCCTCGAGGTTGATGTCGTCCATGACCAGCAGATCGTCGATCCGGTCCAGGTCATCCAGCGTGGCGTTAGGATGCGTCAGGCGATCCTCCGGCTCTTCTTTCACTAAACACTGGTGCAGAGGCACCCAGGAATCCTCGTAGATCGTTGCACTCTCTGGAGAATCAGGAGTCTCGCAAGATGGGCTCGAGGGGACTTTGGCCAGGAAACTAATGGGCGGCAGCGTGGAAGGCATGCTCTGTCTCACAGGATCCACCTGAGTTTCTATCCTGGTCGTCACCCTCTCCTGCGTGAGCCTGAACTTCAACTTTGAAGCCACCGACTCCGGCACCGTCGTACGCCTATCGAATATCTTCCCTTTAATGATAGAGCTATTATTATTATTGGTATCGTTCTTGTGTACTCTCGTGCTCTTTTTAGACTTTTTATTAGGCGTACTAGACTTGGGCGCTGGCTTAGTGGTCTTCTTCCTTGGCCGATACTTATAATCGGGATACTCCTTCTGGTGCAGCTGGCGGAGCCTTTCTGCCTCCTCGATGAAGGGATGACGCTCCTCGTCGTTCAGCTGCTTCCAGCGTCTTCCCAGCTTCTTCGATATCTCGGCGTTGTGCATATCGGGCGATACCTCGCAAATTTTTCTGCGCTCAATCTGAGACCACACCATGAACGCGTTCATTGGTCTCTTGATGTGGTTGGGATTGTTCTTCTTCGTCTGTAATAAAAAAATAAAACATTAGATTAAATCTTCGAGGCGATTGGTTTGACTTGGATAACGTTCCTTTCAATTCTAAATACCACGAGTTACTTAAGAGAGTTCGTCGATCGTGACTGGGCAAATTCACAATCTCTTACGTCTACGCTATTCATCGCCGACCAAGGACACTAACAATGCCTCCTAAATATGCTCTGTAGGTGTCCTTTCACGATTGATATGAAGCGAATATACGTATTGTGTTGTTCAAGACTTATATACAATATTTTAGTTGTTTATACGCTCGT
>CAXKVY010003462.1:0-21860 GCA_964058915.1 Tetropium fuscum | reverse complement strand
CTATGCCTAGCTATAGGCTAGTCGACAAATCAACTTTATAAAATAGCTGATAATAATGATTTAATAATTAATATCTAATGAGATAGATTTGGCAGAGGACGTGTTGCAGATTTTAGGCGGCGAGTACACAAATCAGTTTTTGTATTTCCTCTAAACATCTGCATAAATAGTTGGAATATATAAAAATGCAATATCATGAAGAAAAGAGAAATGAAAATATTATTTATGTTTATTCATCAATTTCACGCTACATTTCATATGGCAATCGTAAATTACGCGCGATAGCGGCACAAAAGCATATCAGTTGAATATTAACATTATTATATCTCCAAATTATTATATGGTAGTGGTATTATTATATTTGATAAAAGTTTTCATTTTATCACTAATCGTTAATGGTACCTAATACGTATCATCTTATCCACAAGTAATTAAAATTGGGCTCTAAGAGCATTATAATAGTTGCGTCTGGCATTTTCAATACGCTTAAGATACTTGCGAAAGATGCAAGATCTGTATTTTTTTTGTTTAGACATGTAAATGTTTTAGATAGATCGTTATTTAACAACATTGAAAAATGACTAGATTAGCGACTTTCAGATTCTGATGTTTATAGGTATACAACATGCTTGGTCACTTATATGCTTTCATTTATTTTAATGGTTTACCAGCTTCATAAACTATTCAAGCGTATCAGGCCCTACTGATGCTGGAGACATCTGCTTCTCGTGTGAGGATGATCCACCCAGTACTATTCGATAAATTCGTCCCTTTTCTTTTACTAAGGCTCTCTGCCTGATTGTTTAGGGAACACAAATTGAGCAATAAGCTCTCATATTAAGTGAATTATGTGTTTTCTTATTTCGTTTTATTAAACGTCTTTCTCTCCGACGCTTTCCTTTATGCTAATGAAATACTCTACACGAAAATATACATATATGTTTCCAATTCCATCCTGCATATTCGAGGGTCTGAAATAAGCTGAACTTGGAGGTGATTTGCATTCGTTTAGTTATTTGTTTACCTACTTGAATCAATTTAGAAGCTTACTTTTACATTTTCTTATGTTTTATATCACACATTAATATTTCAGATTATCGAAATGCATATTTGATGCTGGTAAAACTGGTTAAATAAATTTTTAACGAAATCAGATATTATGATGGTTTTTATATTTCGGGTATCAGTTTGGGGAACTCTGAATCAAGCTAACCGAGTTAGATCCTATAGAAAAGACATCCCGAAAACTAATGAATCCAGTCACAAACATTATGTTATATTCGAAAAAACTGTTCTAAATCCTCATTAGCCTATTTTATTTGTAGTGTTGTATTTTAACCGCTTAAAGCTTATTTTACTATACGCGTTAAAGTTTGCTTGGACAAATCTTGGCCAATTTAAATATGTCATGGAGAAACACTTAAGTTGTCCAAGATTTATAACGCTGTAAAACTGCTAAAAAAGTGAATACTAGCAGACTAGTACTCGAGAATGATATGTAAGCGTCTCGTATGCGGTAACAATACGCGGTTTTCCATTAACATAATTTTAAAAAAAATTGCTTTAAAGTAATTGGTAATCACGTGGTTCAGAAAATTAATATCATGACAATATTCCACCTACACCCTAATATTATTTTAACTGCCACACGAGCCTGAGTCCATTGTACTTGAACTTGCATCATGTGCACGCTAACCGCCACCCTAACAAAGCATCAAGTATACGAGATTTAACAAAGCATATAGCAGTCATAATATGATGGTGCAGAGGTTCAAGCCCCGCTTTCACTGATCACGGATCGCTGGTTCGATATTCACATCAGGACTTTTTTAATAAGATAGGCAACACAACACACACACACCATGGAGGTTGGCGCTGTAAGCTGAATTAATTTAGTAGGTAGGTAGTGTACATGATAATTGATGGGTAATGATGTCACATCCGCTTTCACATTTCCGTCTCATTTCCCGAAAAAAGTATGTTTTTTAATCGAGTTTTTAGCGTCTTAAATGTAATTTTATTGGCATTCATCTCACCTATTTCACTTTAAGATAAAGTGAGAAAAAATGCTTATACAAGGTATAAGCATTTTTGAGCACAGCGGTTGAGCACAGCGTTGCACAGGTTGAGTACAGCGTTAACTAAAGACCCTGTATTTTAAAGTTTACATAAAATTTCTATCTTATATTTATGTCAGTTTTAAAACCCTTTTTGATTTTGCTTTTGTCTCTTTTGTAGAAAAAGATACAATTGGCCTGTTCACTATCGGTTGTACTTGTCAACGCTGGTTAAATCGGCTATACTTGAACACGCTGTTAAAAATGCGGTAGCACGTGCGAAGAGATCGATATAATGAGTGTTTTTTGCTCGGGTTTCTATGTCTCATATTTCGATGTTACAAACTATACCTACCTATATATAAATCACAGCGCTGGCTAGCTCGGGGTCACCAGAATACATCCTGCGCAAGAGCAGACGTAAGTACGACGTCGATGTATGATATCTTCTACTCATTGCATCATGACTTAGGTGTAGAATTTAATTATAAAGTTACTTGTTAAAAATAGGCTCAAAATTAGAAATTTACCCAATTTACTAATTTCAATATGTCGGCCTATACTATAGAACGCTCTTAATTATGAACTGTTTCATTAAAATCGTATATTCAGATGAACCTGTAATAAATGATTCTGTATACATTACTCAAACTCGTAAATACATGGTCCAGGGAATATTTTATTAAATAGCTCTCGTTTCACTCATCCAAATAAGCGAATCCGTTTATTATCTATCCAATACACTTGTTGAATCTAAATTCGACATTTTGCTGGAATTATCTGCTATCCATTAATGACAGATTCAGGGATATCTAATTGTCGGAATAATTTCAGATGGATAATTTAATTTTGTTAGGTTCGGCGCATCATTGCGGCTTTTGCAACTTGATATTGTCTGGTCGGACGCTGCAAGTGGAAATTCTGCGCAATGGAGGAGAAAACTGACTTGTATAACGATAAACAGATGAAGAGGACGTTGCTTAAATCGACGCGACGCAGCGCATTTAATCAGCTATATTATTTCATTATTTTGTCTCCTTGATTCTCCATCATTTCCAGCCGTTATCCCCGGGAAACGTTCATGTTGCTTGCGGTCACTAAATATGCAGATATTCACGAGATTTTATCGGGGAATTTACACATAAGGACGTGGCATAATTATGTTTTATAATTGTTACTTTCCATACCAATTTCAATATCATTCAATTATTCTATTGATTTTCTAGCGCAAAATAATTGGGGTGAAGTTTTCCAGGTATATTTGAAGTCTACGAAAACTATAGTAATTAATGGTGACATGAAGGGGACAGGTTTGGAATGTGAGATAGTATCTGACAGATTTCTGTTATTATGTTCAAAGATATGCCTAAGATGGAACTGCATGCACCATTTGGTTTTAAAATGTAATAAACCAGGATGACGTCCCATTTCATAAATATTTACATATTCGTTTTTTTTAAATAATATTTAACAAATGAAATTAATTAAACTGAAAATACTTGTCCATGGTCCATACTAAGTAAAGATTTAGATATTTTTCTATTAAAAAAGTAGAAGTGTTCCTAGATATCCGGGATAGTGAGTGAAATAATTTTAGTTGTTGTTCCTGGCCTAGTTCCATCGTAAATGAGACCCTGTAACACCAAGCATACATCCTAGTTGCAACATTGAGCAATACTTAAAAACACCTAAAATTGAATTAGAACTTTACAAGGTTTAACCTCTAATTATAAAACTCTTCATTCGCTACAACCCTGTCTCCCTTCATCAGCTACAGTTTAGCGTCTTTTTTCATATATGTATCCATAGTAAATCGTCTCCAATGCCATACTCTAAGTGATGAAAACTTAAAAAAAATGGTAATCATGAAAGCTAATAAAGTAAACCAATAACAGCAAGTCGGTAGACACAACCGATCTTGGGTAAGCACGGCAAACACCTTTAAATTTAACTGTATTAATTGGATTTTTGCTAACAGAAGCAGAACCCATTTGTCAAAAACGAGACAAAACAGATGTACATTTTATTTTAGTAACTTATTAATGTAAAATATAACATTATAACATTAATATAATATATAATAAAAAGTATAGATATGTTACTTCATATTTTTACCATCAATCAATTTTTAAGTGATAAGATATTCGTATAATGTACTTGGATAGTTTAAGTACTTGTAGTTGAAAAATGTAATTAAATACCCAAAAAATTATGGTAGTACTCGAGGTGGTACTTGAGTACATTTTTTGTGTACTTGCCCAGCTCTGATATGGACACACTTAAAGCGTTGAATGAAGGACTCTGATTGAAGTATGGCTAAAATTGAGGTACTTTAGCATTTATTTATATTTTTCTACTGTGCTCATGAGCATTGAAAATTATCTCTCACTGGCAAGAAGCGAGACACATTCTATTTGGGCTACTGCTAACAAATCTTTATTAGGAGTTGAGTTATTTGGTTGACTATTTACATACTGCTTATAATGTGTTATAGTTTGGGTTTTAGGTACTAGATTTCGTATTTTAGCATACCAACTGTTACAGTTAAGTACTAATTAAATTATCCTACACAATGGGATTACAGTAAATAGTAAAACTAGCGATAATAAAGATTGGTTAAAAGGTTCCAAAGGACTTCATAAAAAGACATTAGTTTAAGCAACCGGGAACAAAAAAACAATTTAAATAGAGCAACTGCATTCAACTGTACTACAGTTAATAAATAAATAATTTATTAGAAACTAATTGTAGAACCGACTCCCGAAAGAGTCCTGGTAGCTCTACATTAATTTGATGTTGCAATTTTTTTTAGACGTGTTCTTGCAGAAATAACCATAAGCAGGTAAGTGTAAATCATCACAATTGGCAATATAAAATATTTGGCGATACCCAAGCTGATACGAAAATAAAATTATACATTTAACTAAGAAAATAGGCACAATATTCATTCTCATCAGAAGATGTATCGTTGGCAATGATTGGTGACTCTTGTTTGTGAATACACTTTATACACGAAGGCAAACGTGTCTTAGGCTTTTTTAATATCTAAATCGCTTAATAAGGTTACAAATTGTAGTTGTTTACAGGTTGTAGGGAATTTAAACAGTGACTTATGAAATATATGCTAAATAAATTTCAATTCGTTTACTGCATATTGTACAAAGTTCATTTCAATCGATTTGTATACAATAGCATTTATAAAATATTTCAACTGCAACTTTGATATGATCGTCTGGTTTGTGCGATTATTCGGGTTATTTTTATCGGACATATAAATAAAAGATATGCCCGAGAATTTCTAGATACTGGAAAATAGTTTACATAGAGGAGTAACGAGACACCTGTAATGCGTTTGTGTTCTCATGGTAATTTTTTTTTTAAATCTAAGGAGAGAGTCCATATAGTTTTTCTATAGTAGGTTAATTCCAAATGTCAAATGAGTTAATTTGTTGAAAGGAACCTTACTTGAGTGACTCAATTATATTTCTTTGGTGTATTCTCAAGGCGCAATAGTTATTTATAACAGATTTTGGGATATCTATTGGCATCTATTTCGAGTAGCTTTTGTAGCCAAGATTAGGGGAGGGAAATTTAAAAATGATATAGCTCTCTTTCGTGTATCTGTTTCTAAACTAATTAAAGTATCTAGTGTATTTTTGGGTAAGAATAATAATCTTTTGGGAAACCGGACTATTTTTTCTAATATACCGACAAAACAAATGGGTCATACCTACTGAGTGATGACCACGCATACCTAGTTGACTGGAACATGATTCTTATAACTGCCTTGATGGCTTACTTAGTCTTACTGCAGGTTGATTTGGTAATTTCCCGAAATAAGGAGGAGGATACAAAATTTATCCCTAAGTCAGTTGTTTGTAAGTTTCAGTGGTTAATTATTATATTTAAATGCGTAAGTGGGATGTAAATTGGACCCACTTTTAAGAAACACATACTTTTTCATTTAACATCATTAAGTTTACGTATTTTTTAAATTTTTATGAGGTCAATTTCTGAATCTCCCGTTAAGATAAGTCAGTTACGTACTCGTAAAACAGGAGTATCATCGGTGAAGTCTACATTAATTATCGTTACTCCCCTCCTGCGAAAAAAATCTTCAATGTCGAAGATAAAAAGAGAGAATAGGTATCAATGGACAATATTTCGCTGTGAAGTATATAACCTATGTTAAGTCGAATCCCCTTGTTTCGTTTAATTTTGTCCTTGAAAGAAGAAATATTGTAAATACTTCTTATTATTCTTAAAAGTTAAATGTTCACGCCAATGTTAAAAAGTAACTACAGTAGAGGGTGATCCAAGGAATAGAAAGCTTTTCAATTTTCGATAAAGGCAGCAAATATCTTTCGCTTTATTAATCTTAGGTGTGTAGTTGAATAACTACAGTTAACGTAAATATATTATTAATAAGTGTTTTTAAACAGATAAATATATTTAATTTAATATTTTGTGGTCTAATAATCTAGGGATGTGCACCTAAGTCATTTAACGATGTACTAAAAAATATCGGAACTATGAATGAACAATAAAAAACTGTCCCTACTCCCTTGGCGGCGTCACTGGGTAAACTATACACCTATGAATACATCATAATAATAATTAACAATTACTTTAATGGTAATTTTAACGACCATATTGTAATAATTGAACGATTTATAATTTACGAGATTGATGCCTTGAAAACCTATAAGTAGGTAAACCTACATATTTCTTAACTAAGTTTTTATACCGGATAAAGATTGGTTAAAAAAATTCAGGAATCCGACGCGTGTTTGATTTGGTTTACCGTATTCTCGGAGGTCCTGACAGGGAAAATCACACGTTTCCATTTATCCCTATACAACTGTTGAGTGTTGATGTATAAACACTAAAAGGAAAACAGATAAGATCAGAATGTAAATTTAATTTAAGTATAGCATTTTAATATTCCCTTCATATGTGCAGGTCTCTGTCACAGTCACCCGAGTCGCGTGCTTCCACGGTCGATGACGTCACTTGCGTCCACCAACCCTTAGTGAGGGTTCGAAGCGGGGAAGGTCCCCATTGGCTGTGGTAGTTGTCATGGAGTTAGCCACGCCCTGCCTAGCAGCATCCCTTGCCGGTTTCATGAATTCATCCCCGTTTTCCTCGTCGCCAGTTTTTCCGATCCTCCCCTAACGTAGCTCGTTATTGAATTAGGCTTATCATTTGATTTCAGTCATACAGTTGAGACTCACGCGCTATCCTCTGTGTTGTTCTTAAAAAACTCGTGGCTTTAACCGTAATCGCCATAATTTAATATCAAACTTTGATTCAATTATACCTTTAAGTTATCCTCTTTTGCCGCCTGGAATAAATCAAAATAGACACTACACACGAAACCGTAATAGTTATTCTTGCACGTATATCTTAACTGTGACAAAATTTCGTATAAGGACTTAATACTCCGTGCCACGATGGACTACTCCTATTTAAACCAAGCTAGCTTCGACTCCAGCTGTTTGCAAGGTACCACGATGGATCCTACTGGACTGGGAAACATGCCTTGCTCCTACGGGGACTTGACTTCCTGCAGTCAAATGTCTCAAGCTGCCTATCGGTATACTGCAGCAGCCGCCTCCATGGCTAGATCCTACAATCCTGCTGGTACAGGACCCATGGGGGTGCATCACCCAGCTTCGGCCAGCTCTCAGTGTGCTGTGATGGGAGGGAGACCCCACGTGCAGGATGTTCATAGAGCGACTATGTTTCCTTCATCAATGAACTTGCAAAGTAAGTGCATCTAATGTTGTAAGCTGTTTGTAGGTCTACCTAATTTATAATATCTCCATTTCCATTTGAAGTATCAATCGGTATATGAAGCTCTTTGTTGGAAAATCTAACAATTAATTGTGGGAAATCTAGTTACATAATAATGCTGTTGGTCAAGCAAGCAGAAAACACTAAATAATTTCAGTTTCTAGAAAGAGTATAATTGCTAGTATCATGTTGATTAATATTTTATGTTTGTATCATTAATATATCATTGTCAAAAGAGCCATTGTCTCATTTCTAATTTTTTCTATATATAGGTTTACGATGTACGAAAAACTACGAAAAACGAAACGATTACTACGATTTGCTATAAAATGTAAATGTGTCTGACGTGAATTTGTTAATCCAAAACGACTTTAGCACTTGTTACAATACATGATGTCTGCATTTGTTTTTTAAGTCCACTTAAAGTCACAATATGTTAATATAGCTCCGTTTCAACGTACACAGATTGCTGGGTCTCTTGAAAATTATTATGCGCCTTCCTAAGCACTAGATACTCAACAAAAGTTCGTGGTTGGGATCAATTTGAGTCTCACTGTACAGCGCCATCTGTCGGAGTAATAGTCCTATACATATATGACAGTATTCGTTAACCTCCCGATTAGCAAAAATTAATAAAAATCGCACATTTTGTCGGAGTGGAAAGCACCTCGACCGCCCGCCTGGAGAAGACTGACGAATGCCGATGTTCTGCAGAGGTTCTTTTTCTCATTCGAGGCATTATAAGACCATAACTCAGTTGTGCTCGCTAACAAGGTTATACTTCGGCCTTAACTCCACTACAGAAACGCCCCACTACCGTTTAAATTAAATAATTTAATAGCAGGGAAAGTTTATTGTGAATAATCTAGTTTGGAGGGATCCGAGAAGGTTTATATTTCTTATTCTTATGCTCCTGTTACGCTCTAATACTGGGGAAGGCGAAAGTATTTTTGCAGCGTTTACAATATATATATATATATATATATATATATATATATATATATATATATATATATATATATATATATATATATATGTATATATATATATATATATATATATATATATATATATATATATATATATATATATATATATATATATATGTATATATATATATATATATATATATATATATATATATATATATATATATATATATATATATATATATATATATGTAATATATATATATATATATATATATATATATATATATATATATATATATATATATATATATATGTATATATATATATATATATATATATATATATATATATATATATATATATATGTAAATATATATATATATATATATATATATATATATATATATATATATATATATATATATATATATATATATATATATATATATATATATATATATATATATATATATATATATATATATATATATATATATATATATATATATATATATAAGGTGTCTCTAAATTGATGCAAAAGATTTTAAGGGGTGATTTTTCAGCAAAAATTAAGGTGAATTTTTCATATATTTTTTTCCCGAAACCCCTTCCCCTCTAAAGTTGGAAAAAAAATAGTGTTTATTTATTTTCTCCACTATGGAAAAATTTAGAAGAATAAAATTTGATGGACAACTTACGTTAATAAAATGACAGTTTGTGACAATTTTTTGAACCCTGAGATATTGTTGAAAGGGGGTACAAATACCAACTCCTAAAATATTTTTCTTCGCAACTTTTTAACGCGTCTATATTTCTATATTTAAAAATTTTACCCATGCAAATTTGACGGCTTCAATCTGCAACTGTTTTGTCTCTTGAGTTTTCTTCGAGAAATTGATTTTTTGTTCACAAAAAAATAAAATTATACTCTCATTGCATTTCGAATAAATTTGAGGGGTTGTTATTAGGTGAAATAGTCAAGTAAGCTGTTGTCAAAGAAAGTCATTATTAGAAGTATTGTCATTATTCTTGTTTTCTCTTATCTATAGAGAATTAATATAATGGACTTTAATAAACGAATGACAATTTTATTTAACTTAATGAATTACAAAATACCACAATAACATATTAAGTAAGTGCACTATTTTAGCAAACAACAGTAACAAATTAATAACAATGGTATCAAAATATCAATCACAAAAATCATAATAAATGTTGAAAATGCCCCCCCACCCGCAAAAAACGCACGACTGTACTTTGAAATAATCCGGGTGTAGTTCTAATAGTTTCGCATGATGCACAATGGGATCTACAATGGGATCTCTCAAATTCTCTATATTTTCAACGGGAGTTCAATAAACCAACCTTTTAAGAAAACCCCAAATGCAAAAATCCAACGGATTTAATTCTGGAGATCGGGCGGGTCAATTCTGGGGGCCTGCTCGGCCCATCCAACGATTTGGATAAACTGCGTCTAGGAGCGCCATCGTGCATGAACTAGTTCTAGCCTAATTTGAACTGGGAAATCTTGAAGAAGTGGGGGGAACTCTTCTTCGAGTATATGGCGGTATGCGTCTGGAAGAAAATATGGGCCGATTAAATATTCATCAATAACACCAAGTCACACATTTAATGAAATCTGTTGTTGACACGTAGCTTCAAAAATTTCATGTGGATTCTCTTCAGCCCATATGTGATTATTATAGAAATTTCTAATAGATTCCCTTGAAAAGTTAGCCTCATCAGTAAACAAAATACGAGATAAAAACTGTGGAACTTGGGTGATCATTTGAATTATCTATTGCAAAAAATAGACGAAGTAGAAAGTATCGAGGTAAGAGCGCTTGTACTCGTTGGATATAGTACGGATACAACTGCTGTTCTTTTAAAATTCTAACTACAGTGGAATAAATAGCTTACATTTAATATATCGGCAATTTTTCATGTACTTATTTCAGGAAACTATTCTATTAAATTAAGGACAACCTCCTCTAGTGGTACGGTTATTACCTCTCGAGCACGTCCACAATCGAAGTTCTTCTAAAAAATTACAATTTACTCGTAGTCGTTGATGAATACGTGTGAATATGCCATGATGAGGTAATGTTCGTTCTTGATATAAGTAACTGAGTGTAAAGCCGTTGAGCTTCTAATGCATTTCCATCAACACGACCACATAGAAAATGCATATCTGCCATTTCGGCATTTGTATAGTTTACCATTTTAATAAACTGTACCTATTTATTTTAACTGTAAAATTGCGATAAATTAACAAAATTGTAGTTAAATATCATAATGACTTAAATACTTATCATAATGGATTTATTTGCTAACAGCCTACTTGCCTTTCAGCGAATAACAACCCCTCACTGAATTTTTTTTGAAAGGCAATGTGAGCAATATTTTTTGTGGGCAAACAATCAATTTCTCGAAGAAAACTAAAAAGAAGAATTGATTGAAAATTGAAAAAAAAAATTGTCACAAACTGTCATTTTATTAGTGCAAGTTGATCGCCAAATTTCATTGTTCTAAATTCTTCCATAGTGGAGAAAATTAATAAAAACAATTTTTTTCCCAATTTTAGAAGGCTAACTTCGAGGTGAAGGGGTTTTGGAAAACAATTTATATGACACACCTTAATTTTTGCTGAAAAATCACCCCTTTTAATCTTTCGCATCAATGTAGAAACACGCTGTATATTTATTTCCGTATTATAAGAATAGGGGAATTAAATTTCTTTCGTGAATATCAGTAATTTCCCAATTCCTATTAAACAAAAATACTTTCTAGTTTTTTTCTCTAATATGAAGTTGAGTTACAGTCTCCTTTTTATAATATTGATAGAATTTATTTTAATATTTCTACTAAAAACAAAGTTCAATATTGTCCAAAATCCACACTTAGAACATGAAAAAATTAAATTGTGTAGAATATTTATCATTATTAACTACAAATGATATTTTACATAACTACTATAGAAATGTAAAAATGTTATTTTTGTTAATTAATAATGAGAATTACTATAATAAATAAAGCAAATTTAGATACTTTGGCTGTAAAAGAAAGTGTATATTTCAAAATTAACTAAAAACAGTATAGAATAAACATGTGGGCAATATAGCGTACTGGTACTGGCGGTATCTTTTTATACGAATGGTTTTTATACGAATATGAATTATTTCTGACGGATACTATACCTGCTGAGTTATAAAATATAGTTGGTCTTGTTAGGAACAATTTACGTTTTGCCTAAAGTGTGTTGCTCGACATATCATGTTGATACTATTTTGTAAGTATCTATTTAAACATAGTCATACGCTAATATTATTGCTTCTTGTGCAAATATCACTTAATTATGCAAATACACATGCAAATGCAAAAGGTCATATTACAATCCATTGAAAATTAATGAATAAAAAAACATGGGATGTAGGTATGTAACAAGATCGGTTAAATTAGATAAGTTGCCACGTAACTTCTGCGGGGAGAGGAATATGATGTCATCTTTGTATTTTGGCTGACGTCTGACAGTTTATTTGCAAATTTCTCAGCGTTTTTCGGAGTGTTCGTGTAGTTATTTGGTGATTTTTATGTGTAAATAATATCTAATAACATTATATGATTATATTTTGAGACTTTTGATAGGACAACATGAGTGTTTAGTGACAAGAAAAACAAAAATATCTGTTAATCATCGTAATCACTTCCTACTAATAAGTAAATATTTAGCAATTGCTTTTACATGATACTTTATAAGTTATAAGCATTTAATATCCATACTAAGATATCGGTCAAATGTCCACCACGGTTTCGTTGACACTAACGCACCCGATCGCTCCAAATTATGAATACTCTGTGCAATAATTCCGGCTGTATTTCGCCAATAACTTGACGAATATTCTCTTCCAAGTGTTAATTCTTGTTTTACCAAGAGAAGCACTGCACGAATAGGCAGCTGTGTGAAACGTATGTTCAATGGCACGTTTTAGTTAACACGTTTAATTTACAATAGAGTCTAGATTTTTTTGTAATGGATCCTCAATAGTTTTTAAATTTTGTCTTAATTTTATCAAACTTAAAGCACAACATACATGCTTTAAAGAACCTTCATGTTCGTGAAGACCACGTATAACATTACCGAAATCGTTAAATCCAGATATATTCTAAACAGCTGATTTAACATCAATAATTAAAAAGGGTACACAGAAAAGTACCACAATATTTTAAACTTCATCTTATACTAGATGTCATATAATATGTTGGGAGAAATTAGCACTTGCGTTATGCATTATAATTTATTAATTTCAATAAATTATTTATTTCATTAAAAAAGTCTACTGCTTACTGTATAATAATAAATTCCTGTAAATTTTACTGGAACATTAATAAGCATATTTAGGTGGGTGGCATCTGCACTCTACAGTGATGCGCGTTTGTATTAGTTGAAATTTGGATGTCATCACCTTATGATTTTATAACGAAGAAGGCCTACACAAACCCAAACATCACTCACGGAATTATCATCACTCCCTTTTCACTTTCTTTCCCGGGATAACGCAAACATTTATCCCGCGAAATAGAAAGAAAATAAAGGGGAACGCTTCCATTTTATTTATGCTGATCGTACGTCAAATTCTGGGAAAATGTATTTGGTGGTTTCTGGTTGAGTGTCCTGGTGAAGAGTGGAGAGATGATTCCCTAAAAAAGGCCTATTTGTACGACTTACGGATATTATGGTGACAAATATATTGTACAAGTAAAATTATGATGGGATCCTAATTGGGCAATACATATTTTTAGACTTGGATAATAATTAATTGGTATTGTAGTTATATATCTCTTTTCATGCATTACTTATTTTAAATTATTCGGAAGTCTTTCAGTTACAATAAATTTATAATAGTACCTAGTAGTATTAATTGATCATTTTTCTATATGTAATTATTTTTAACTATGCAGAAACATTTAATTAGGTTTGCACAACCTGTTTGTTTATTACTGTAAAAAAATATAATGAGGCGTAGGATAACATTTATGTCCATGTACCTAAAAATTTCCGATTAAATATTACTCTCGAAACCATAGTTCGCGCCTCACTTTACTTTACTTTAATAGTACCGGAGCCTTCGCCATTTGTTAGACTCAAGAAACGCATTAATTATTAATTTACTTTCGTCAAACTAAATTACAAATTCTTTTAATTAGCGTACAGTTTATATATTTTGTTACACATTCTATTAATTATCGGTTTTTTTCCACCTAAAATAAACTTGACAAATTTACGGCACCACAATCGTCAAAAAAGAAATACCTTTTTTCTTTTTAATATTTTTAAATTTTCGGTTTTTTCCACAGAAGGAAACTTTTATTTTCTTTGTGTATGAATTGATGTAAATATTATTTGTAACCGTTACTTAAATAGGTACACTATAGAGAACGTTTGCGTAACTTACATCGGCGCCAGTATGTTCAAGATTGAGAGCCGGAGATGTTTTGTGTAGGTAAAAAAAAGCAGTACCGCTGTGCGGTAAAAATAAATCATATTCAACACTCAATAGTGCTTATAAATTTATTACTATACTTAGTGGTGAAACTGTTAGAAAATGGAAAACCATATTATAAAATGTGATTTTAAATACATATTTGTCTGAAACCAGCATTGAGAAGCGTAAAAATCTAGAAGGGAGCAAGCATGTTTTCAATGTGCAGGAAACGAATTCGATTGAAAATATAATCATGGCAAATGTGTTAAGGCATCGATTAACCAGCCCAGATTATACTCTGATTACCAGATACCAGATTATATTCTGTAAAAATCACTGTAAGTAATAAAATTCAGTCCAACAGTAATATACGTTATGTAAAATATCATCTTTATTTCAGTTGAATCATAGATATATTGCGAGTGTATTATATAAAAGCCCGCCAGGAAGCGAGGAACGATGCACAACGTTTTTTCGTAGATTAATAATATATTATTTCGTGTAATAATAAACTGACAAACTATGCGATTGGAAGAAGCCATCCTCATATGGAAAAAACCGATATGATCATCTTCAAAATCATTTTCATTATCAGTATGATTGTTTATAGATTTACATAGCACACTTTCAATTTTCATTGGCGTTGAATCTCCCAAGAACCATGTTGGTTTGAGAAAACCAACACGAATCCAGCCATTAGTCCCCGCCCTGAACTTAATACAATCCGGCTCCTTAGTATTTAGCCTCATCGAATTAACATAGATCGCCCGCAACAATTTTTGTTTTAATTCCAGCACGCTATAATATGATTCGAGTCGAAACCCTTTTCAAGAATTTTTCATTGTTTTTTGTGTAGTATACGTATTATTGAACAAAATAAAACTTTATTTAAATTTGGCAATCAGCGATTCCATACATAAGGCATGTAAATTCATGGACTACAGCAGTTTGCTTTCATCAAAAATATCATTTGGGTCAGTCAATGATGCGAAAACTTGTTGAATTCTCGGGTATTTAACAAAAATATTATAATTTCTTATACTTATACTTTCCCTTTATTGAAGAATGCAACCCCTATTTGCGGCCACAAATATGAAACAAAATATTACATCTGTCTACGAAGAGGTTGTGGCCAAGGGCAATCATCACTTTTCTAGTTCTCTACGTATATTTATGGGAAGTAGAGTATAGTTTATTTTAATAACTAGTGAATTATTTTTTTCCCAAAAAGTCAATTAACGTTAATTTGATTGAAATACTAGGGGTTATATTTTATTAGGCAACCCAGCCAAAACATATTGCCCCTTTTATAATTTTATATAAAAATTTCTATTAAAAACTCGATGAACGTAGCAAACTTGCAGCTGGATCTCGTACTATTAGGTACTAGTCAACTTTGCTAGAAGTGTCACAACATGTTGATTTTTTCAAATTCAATTTATAGTTTAAAAATCCATTTAGTTATTGCCGTGATGTTTATTTTCGTCAAATTTCCAAATTTAACACAATAAATAAATAATAAATCTGCTTAACAAAATATCACGTAATAAAATCAAATAGCGACAGAAATGAATTCATAGATTCATATTGTAGTGATTTTCGACACATTTCGATAGTTCACATATTCTGAGAATACATTAATCATTAATGTAAAGAGTAGTCTAAACAAATGAAATCCAAATGTTATGAAAACCAGTTACCAATGAATTACAATGACTAAAGAAAATGTAATTCAACCCGTGAGTTGCTTATTTTCTTTATAATAGAAAATAATAATTACAAAAAATATTAATTACCTTTAAAACTTTACTAAATACCTAAGTAAAAACGAAAGATAACTAATCTCTCGTTTTTTACGTTACAAAATATATAGAAATATGAACAATAAAATATCGACTTTAATTCACAACGATGTCTGTTGAAAAGAAGAAATATTCAATGTACAAAGGCCATAAAAGATTTATATTGTTTGATATTTGACTCAAAGACAAAGAAATTCGTCTTCCGGGCCATAAAAGAGAGTTCCTCGACCATAAACTTACTCTACATGTTGCGACAGTAAAAGAACGATAAAAATTCTATGTGCATTTCCATCAATTTTCCTCCTCAGTTTATCTCGTTGCTTTCAGATGAAAAACTTCATGCAAAACGCACTCAACGGAAAACTAAGTAATATTTTTCGCTTACATTGTGAATAAATTCTTGAAACTAAAAATGCCAAGCGTCTCCCTAGAAAGCGTCGGAGACATCACTTTTACCGTCTAAAGGGTGGTACTAGCTAGAGCAACTAAATTTGTTTATTTTATATAACTACTGTATTATGTATATAATGTAGCGTAATACTTATTTGTAGGGAATATATTATTATGACCCCAATAACATTTTTGTTTTTACTTCCTCAGATAGTTTCTTTTAAATATTCTTGGAAAAAATTGCTAAATATAGAAAGTTTATGTAACTATAGTTTATAATATTATACATACAGGGTGTTTGTAAATTGATGCAAAGGATTTTAAAAGATATATTCTCAGCAAAAGTTAAAGGGAATTTTCATATAGTTTTTTCGAAGTTGACAACTTGCATTAATAAAATGACAGTTTATGACAGTTTCTGTAACCATGAGATATTGTTGCAAGGGGTAAAAATCGACCCTTATATTATTTTTCATCAGCTCTATAACGCACAGACATTTCGTTATTTAAAAATTTTATTTAAAAAATGATTTCAATGTTTAATTTTTTGTCTGTTCAGTTTTCTTAACCAAATTGGTAGTATGCTCACACAAAAAAAGAATTGGACCCATCCATTATCAAATAAATTCACTTGAGTTGTTAATATTCGGTGAAACAGTCAAGGAGGCTGTTATCAAATAAAGATATTGTATTGCTATTCTTCTTGTTTCTCTAATCTCAAGGTATTTTAATAAAAAAAATTACATTTTTATTTAATTAAAGGAATCTACAAAAATTTCAAAACATACTTAAGGAGTTATATTTCATATTTCACTGAATTCAGTGCTTACGGAAAAAATACAATGCAACAGGCGTAAGCGGAGAGTGTCAGGAGATGTAAACGCAAAATGTGTCCTTAGCAAGTATTTTGTTACTCTCGAAACACTAAAATTGAGTGCTGCAACTTTAGAGTTCGATATTTTTATCAGCGTATGGGTTATTCAATCGATGTTACTTCATTCACTATTTTACAGGTGCAGGTGCTCTAAATGCAGGGTTAATTCACATACAAATTGAAAAGATGCTTCCTGTGATAAATATTATTTACTAATGAAAGGAAATTATTTACTTTACAGTAATTAAACATAAACAATGATGATGCGTTCATATACTCATGTATGCCTATGTGCTTGTAATGCTTGACCAAATTAATCTTAGCCGTTATCTGCTATCTTCTCCATCTGCTCTCTCTCTTTATCTGCGCTTTTCTGAGCTAAGTCGAGTTTGGTCAAGCTATACGCTATAAAGCTGCAGCGTCTTCTCGGATCCACCATGTTCTAACCTAGAAATTCGCTATTTTTGTTCAGATTTTCGTCTATTGCATCGAAAATACGTAGTAAATAAGTCGTGGTAAATGAGTAAATGAAATGTTTTTTCCTAATTATTCGTGAAAATTTAATCTCTCGTTGAAACAATTTTTGTCCAATATGTCTCTATTTTTTCTGCAAATTTTGTATACTCAACTTTGATATAAACTTTCTCCCAAATAAGAAATAATTTTCACCCATGAGAACAAAATATTTGCGGGTAGCTCCAGTCCTAAACATCCGATTTTGATCTAGTTGGGCTATTATTAAATGTCAAAAAAAAGCGGAAGATTGGTAAACAAATATTTTCCCCACCCCCTTCCCTCACATCGAAAACACCGTTTGAAAAAACAGACAAATCGTTTTTTTGAGTGCTAGGCGCTTGTTTACATAAAAAAAAATATTCGCTAATGCCGTTGTATAGCGTATGAAGAAACGAAGGAAAAGCCGTTCGATTTTTTAAAATCAATCAATATTCAGGGAAGTTATGGGCATTTTAAAAATGTTCATATTACCCTCTCCTAATTATCCTACCACCCCCAGCCTGCGGCTTCATAATTCCTTTATAATAGCTCATCCATAAAAAAAATTGAGCCTCCAACTCCAGTCTTCGATGAAAATCAATTTCATTTTTGTTATTGTGGCAACTATGATTTGCGATATCTCGCGAACTAATTATAAGATTTTGCTCAGCTTTAAATGAGCATGTGCGTTTTGTCGTACTCTTAATTTCGTATATCAACTTTTTTTTTATAAAGTCAAAAAACACCGAGATATGCTGTAAAAACGACATGCAAAATTTTTTCCATGCTTTCAATTGATCATTCCCCCATCCCCAATTTGACCCCATGTCCGCACAAACCATGCCAAAATGATCGAAGGACAAGATTGGGCAAATATTTTTTTTAAATTTGAGTGTCTGTTTTCTAAACCCAGATACACCACTAAAAGGGAAGTGTATAATTTTATTTCTTTATGAACAAAATATCAATTTTGCCAAAAACTCAACAAGACAAAAAGTTGCAGATTGAAATCATCTTTGCATATCATCATTTGCACTTTTAAAGAAAGAATATCGACGCGTTAAAAAAGTTGCTGATAAAAAATATTATAGGTATTGATAATGTTTCTGCAACAATATCTTAGGGATCCAAGAATTGCCACATACTGTAATTTTATTAGCGCCAGTTGTCCGCCTGATTTCATTCTTCTAAATTCTTCCGTAGTGGAGAAAATAATAGTAATATTTTTCCCAACTTTAACTTTTCACTGATATTGTTGGGAAAAAATAATTGAAAAAATCTATCTCTTAACCGTTAAAATCTTTCGGGACATTTAGGGAGATGATTATGCGATGATTATATTGGTTTTGACAACTTGAATTACAAGCAACCAACAATTTATACTTACGTTTTCTTCTAAATACATTGTGTGCAAGAGACAGCTAGTTGGCACAGACTTGCACTTATATTATTAATTATTACGTGGTGTATATGCGAAGGTTTTGCCGCAAACCGCGTTATTAAATTGCCTACATTACAACTACACTTCCTACGTTAAAATTCATGATATCTGGGGTGAATAACGATTAGTATTATCATTTACTTCATATCTAGTTTTACTCTCCATGTAATATTCCCAGGCAATATTTAAATTTAATTTTATAGTCTGTATTAAATTTAATGCTTCTTCACAAAAACATAAAAATAATATTTACATTATAAGTTGTGATTTACATTGAATCCAATCCAATCCAATGCAATATTAAATATTCAATATCTTAGATAAGAAGCTTCTTTGATGGATGGTAAAATAAATAACATCCCACCGTATAATGAAGAATTAATTCTTAAAAACTGACCCATACTGTTTCCATACAGTTAATTTAATTATTCATCAAGTCTGTTAGATATTGTCATATTTTGTATAAATATAACAATATATCTATAATATATCTGTTCAAGCAATGAAACAATATGCAAATGTTAGTGTCATAACGTATCTAACAAAAATAATTTGTGAGAAAGTATCGTCCACTAACATGTATATTCATTGTGTGTATATACAATTAGATACGGCTAATTTAAAAATCCTTTATGACCGCCATTTATACCTACTATATAGAAGGAATTTGCAGGGAGTTTAGAAACAGGAAGAAACGCCTATATTGATCGCAGCACTTCTCCCTTCTTTACGCACTGAAAAATGTCTGCCTTATCCTCAGAGTATGAATAATACGACTGACGTTTAGGTAGTTTGTTAATAAATTAACAAACGTCGCACCGAATTTAGACCCATAATTGAAACAGAAGTAACTCTTGTAAAATTAGTCTCAAGTACCAAAATCCCAGCTATCATATACTTAAATAATTTAAGCACTTAAGTGTTTAAATTCTATGTAATTAATTACTTATATAAAGAAGTAAAATAGATACAAGCTCCTTATAAAATTGACTGTCGCAACTAGTACTGGACTCTGTTATGTTAACTAATTTCGTATTCGTATTCTTAGTGAAAAAAATCGACGTAAATTTACTAAATTTGATGTACCTACCTATATACATTTTCAATATTAGCAATTGAACCAACATGCAATTGTTAATACATTAATTTTACGTTAACTAGTCATGTTATCTTTTACCAGTACAGTGTAACCTCATGTAAAAAGTTGATATTTTAAATACGATGTGGCTAAATGTCCGCCGGCGGTATTAAACATACAAATCAAAAATTCTGCCGCCTGGCGAAATCGTCAGGATTACAGTAAGATTTTCGCCGAAAAACTTAGTATATTAAGAAGGCGCGGCGAAATCGCTAATCTCTTCTCTGATTTCCGCCGCTGCTGGGTGGAATGCTACTTTATTACATAGAAATTTGGTCAGAAACATATCCTAAGCCTACCTATACTTGTAAATTTATGTGGTGTGTTTAGTTCTGTAGTTATTTACTAGAAAAAGGGAAAAAAATAAACGACATAACGGTCGGCGAAGTTTCCGAATCTTAGGAAAAATTTGTTGAAGTTCTGAATACTTATTGTAATAATAAAGAATATGTATCACTTTATAAAAGAGAAGCTAGAATTATCTCAGGAGCAAAAAAAAAACGAGCGTTATATAAACCCAAGACTTAAATATTACCAACTCAAATATGCCTGTATTAAAGGTGGTAAAAATTAAATCATCAGGAAACGGAAAGAGAAACACTAGGAGAAACTCTTGGGCCAAAATTTCAAAAACCTAACTTTTTAAATACAACAAATAACCGACTCGAATCCCTTAACGCAAAAATTAAGTCAATAGTGGAAAGATACAGTATATTAACTGATTTTATTGATGATTTTGCATGACGGCATATTTTTAAGAGATGTGAGGAGCTTGGTATTGATGTATACAAGGAAAATTTGTGCAGGGAACGTTGGACAAGAAAACATTACTATTTCAACCAGCCGCACTGTGGTAAAATCAGCAGTTACAATTAAACCAATACAAGAAGTTTAATAAAGCTTGGATATTGTTAAAATCGCTAGCTATCTTATTTCCGAGGGAGGTAATGCGAGGTATCATGGTAATCTTAGGCAGTTAATTCAGTTGAAGACAGTGTGGGACAAGAGACAAGACAAAGTAACATTAATAGAAGAGGACAAGGAAATAGAAAACGATATTGATTCATCAGAAAATGTATGATGAAATGCCTATAAAAAGGGTCGTAACAATACTGTTATTAGTTTGCCAAAAAAATCATCAACAGAACTCTGTCTGATTCGATGAACACTAAATAAATGTAATAAAAACGTTGTCACTAATATCTAGCAATTATTAAACTCTTTAATATTCACATGAACGTATTTTTTCTTTACGTATTGGTAAATATATTTTATATGTTACCTGTATTTGGCATGTTAGGTACAATTAATAAATGACTTATGTACTTAACTAAGTATCTTTCAAATATTTTGACGGATTTTGTACATCCAACTGTACATCTAAAATCTGTTGAACGGCGGAAAATTACTTCTCAATTGTTAAGTGCCGCCGCGCCTTCTTAACATACTCTG
>CAXKVY010003461.1:0-24578 GCA_964058915.1 Tetropium fuscum | reverse complement strand
TTAATCTGGCAGACGGATAGTTTTGCTAGAATATGGAACATGTAATAAAACGTGTACTTCACAAAAAAACAAGATTTCTCATTCCGCGCGATCAGTATCAAGGATCTAAACAGCGATAAAATTGAAACGGCCCGAAAAGAGCTGTAACGTCACAGCCTGCAATATTCGGTATTCGTTGCGCCGGAAAGCGGCCGAATGAAACATGAAAACAAGCGGTCGAGTACTGGGATCTCCCGTAATCGGTCTCCTCGTCGCTTGTACATTGTAGGATGTGGCGACTTTGAACCTGTTTGAAACGGCTCGCGCGTGAAACTTTAATTTCGCGCCTGACTGCAATGGAATCGGTAGTGGATCCGCAGATACGAAGTCCGGCGCGAGTTCTTGCGTTTTACTCCAATATTAAATCATTTAGTTTAAATAATTTCAACATCATTTTAACGTATATGTAAGTATGAATGTACGAATTTTAGGTTTTAGGTAATGTTAAGTTTCCGAAACCGGTCTCAAAATTTCTATCAGACCACCGCAAGGATACGAGTAAGGACCTAAATAGAAGCATCAAAAAAATGTACTTGTAGCAAAACTATCCGTCTGAAAGATCCAGGTTTTTGCACAAATAATTTACACGTTTAAAGTTACTTTTACGCGCAACGTGGACGTCGTAGTTTAAAAATTGTAAAAGTTACGAATTTTCAAGAAATCGATCCTTTTTCGCGGTTTTTTCCCATGTTTCTTGGTTGAAAATACAGATAGCGAGTTCTGGTAGAGCTCAGTTTGTAGGTTTTTCAATTCTCTACTTATTTTTTTATTGTAGTGTAAACAAAATTGCTTTGAATTTTTTTACTGTTTTTCCCACGTCATTTTGTTATTAACAACAATTGGCTGTTTAATATATATATATATATATATATATATATATATATATATATATATATATATATATATATATATATATATATATATATATATATATATATATATATATATATATATATATATATATATATATATATATATATATATATATATATATATATATATATATATATATATATATATATATATATATATATATATATATATATATATATATATATATATATATATATATATATATATATATATATATATATATATATATATATATATATATATATATATATATATATATATATATATATATATCAGTTTTCATCTATGTATTATACTTTAAATATTATTGGACTCAGCCTAAACGCGTCTTTTTGTGCGTTGCCAAACCGACGTTTACGGGGAACCATAGGCGTTTATTCGTATTTATTTTCGAGTCATAACGTGTAACGGTGCAGCAGAAAGAAAGCATATTAATTATTTTCGTTTATTAAAGTTATAAATCGGAAAAATGAATAGGATAAGTGTCAAAAAATAACCCTAAAGTAATGTGCGGAATTACTTTAGTTTGAAAAAAACTTGACGGAAAAAGTGGGTTATGTTTATAAATTTTGTGCAAGCGAATATGTTAAAAATGCAACAAGAATGACTAAACACTTGTTGAAGTGTCTGAAATGCCCCGGTATAGATTTATCAAATAAAGAAGAGCAAGCAAAATTGGATCAGCTATTAGCAAGAGCAATTTATGCTTCTGGAACACCATTTGCAATCTCGGAAAATAAATATTGTTGTTACACTTATTCTTTATAAAATTAAGATTTTTTGTTCTATAAACTACTAGAATTACTAGGAAATAATTGCAACCAACAAAAAAATTTAAATATGTGAAGCCAATGCTTTAGGTCTGCAATGCGATGGTTGGAGTAATAGAAAAAAATTTTTTTAAACATTACGACGGATACAAATCAACAGACTGCCGAGTACATGGCCAAAAAAATTGATAACTACTTTCAGAAATAGGACCAGAAAAATTTAGTGCTCTAGTGACGGCCAACGCCTGGGTAGTCAAAGCAAGAAACATTAATGAAAATTATAAACATATATTTGTTTTGTACCTTTAGCACATATGGTTTCATACACTCTGCAAAAAGAAACCGACTAGCAGCTGAGCGAGCCGGTATAGGGACTTTATAGCCTATAATTTAAAATTATTGGATCAAAACCAGGACCAGGTATCAGCGATGTCCAAGCATGAAGAAGAAAACCCGTCTACTTCACACTACCAGTTGACCCATAATCCTATGGAAATCGAGACAGTGGAAATGGCCGAAATGGTATCGGATTCTGAGGGGTCCGAGGAGGAAAATAGTGATGTGGTCATTTTTGTTCTGTTCGTTACGATTGTTTAAGATTTTATTGCGTATTTTTTTTGTTTGTGCGAAATAAGATTTTATGTTTTTTAATTTGTCACAGAAGACAGAATGTGTTAGGTATATCATTATTGTTCAATAGAATCTTAGTTTTTTTGTTTAATTTTTATTTTAAGTATTAATTAATCTACAATATCCCATTGTTTGGTTTTGGTAGGTCGTTTTCGGAAAATTCTCATAATTGAGAAAATTCTTGAGAAAATTTTCCATTTTTTTATTCTCAAGAATTTTCCATCACTAGCCGTGACGGGACCAGTATCGTGACGTCACAAATTCTTGTCCCCGGCCTGTCTTACGGAGGTCTCGGCATATTTATTTCTGCCCAACAGAATGTATTAAGGCCACACATTGACCGTGACAGTATATTAACGGCATCATAATATATATATATATATATATATATATATATATATATATATATATATATATATATATATATATATATATATATATATATATATATATATATATATATATATATATATATATATATATATATATATATATACACATATATAAGAGGAAGTACAACTTCGGAAAACAGTACCAGATTTCTGTAGCTTTCTTAGAATCTTAGAAAACAATCCAATATTTAGGTATGGGAAAATTACGAGCCAAAACTCGAATAATTTACTCAGTTATGCGGGGAATTAAAACAAAAATTTAAGTCCCAGTTGGGCCCAGCAGCGGGAAAAACCAGCCAGAAATGGAAGAACGCACCTAAATAAAAGTATCTAACATATATATATATATATATATATATATATATATATATATATATATATATATATATATATATATATATATGTATATATATATATATATATATATATATATATATATATATATATATATATATATATATATATATATATATATATATATATATATATATATATATATATATATATATATATGTATATGTATATATATATATATATATATATATATATATATATATATATATATATATATATATATATATATATATATATATATATATATATATATATATATATATATATATATATATATATCAGTTTTCATCTATGTATTATACTTTAAACCCCTGTACGTTACATTCGTTAGGTACCTACATGTTATTTTTTACTTCCCCTAAAATCTCTATATCTTGGCCTAAAATGTGCACCGAGCAAGTTATCAATATCATAATGAAACAGAAGTCTAACAAAAAATCAAACACTGCAGACCATATTTTAGTGTACCCACGTGTTTGGTAAATAACAAAAGGTATTATTCGAAATTAATAGCTTTTTTACGCAGACATAATCTCAATTAACCTCGTCTATTCACGAAGAAACTTGTAAATCTATCTGAGTCGAAATCGTGGGCTTGAAAATTCCGCTAAGTAATTCAGTGTCAATGGTGTATTATATTAATACGTAGGCATCATTGTATGATGATTGAGCAGCGAACATTTAGTCAAAATGCTACAGTATTACTTCACCGCTTCAGGTGCCTTACGTCGAAGGTTTAGTCAACGCAACGCGCAACGGTCTGTCTAAACGGTCCAAACAACTGAGAAGCGGTGGACGGTGGATGCTGATGGTTTAGTACAGGGAGACGCCAGGAATTTCACAACACGTTTTACCTGGTTCTGTTAGATGGTTAGATGTTAGATGCATCTTTAATGATACTAACGGCGTGACGACTAATATATGGTGACACATTGTTAACTTCATAAGTTAATATTTTCTATTGTTATTTAAAGACAGTTGTAACAATATTCGGCAAAATCTGTACCATGGTAACCACCTTGTTAGGCTCAAATTAACAAGCACATATATAAGAGGAAGTACAACTTCGGAAAACAGTACCAGATTTCTGTAGCTTTCTTAGAATCTTAGAAAACAATCCAATATTTAGGTATGGGAAAATTACGAGCCAAAACTCGAATAATTTACTCAGTTATGCGGGGAATTAAAACAAAAATTTAAGTCCCAGTTGGGCTCAGCAGCGGGAAAAACCAGCCAGAAATGGAAGAACGCACCTAAATAAGTATCTAACATATATATATATATATATATATATATATATATATATATATATATATATATATATATATATATATATATATATATATATATATATATATATATATATATATATATATATATATATATATATATATATATATATATATATATATATATATATATATATATATATATATATATATATATATATATATATATGTATATATGTATATATATATATATATATATATATATATATATATATATATATATATATATATATATATATATATATATATATATATATATATATATATATATATATATATATATATATATATATATATATATATATATATATATATATATATATTATGATGCCGTTAATATACTGTCACGGTCAATGTGTGGCCTTAATACATTCTGTTGGGCAGAAATAAATATGCCGAGACCTCCGTAAGACAGGCCGGGGACAAGAATTTGTGACGTCACGATACTGGTCCCGTCACGGCTAGTGATGGAAAATTCTTGAGAATAAAAAAATGGAAAATTTTCTCAAGAATTTTCTCAATTATGAGAATTTTCCGAAAACGACCTACCAAAACCAAACAATGGTATATTGTACATTAATTAATACTTAAAATAAAAATTAAACAAAAAAACTAAGATTCTATTGAACAATAATGATATACCTAACACATTCTGTCTTCTGTGACAAATTAAAAAACATAAAATCTTATTTCGCACAAACAAAAAAAATACGCAATAAAATCTTAAACAATCGTAACGAACAGAACAAAAATGACCACATCATTATTTTCCTCCTCGGACCCCTCAGAATCCGATACCATTTCGGCCATTTCCACTGTCTCGATTTCCATAGGATTATGGGTCAACTGGTAGTGTGAAGTAGACGGGTTTTCTTCTTCATGCTTGGACATCGCTGATACCTGGTCCTGGTTTTGATCTAATAATTTTAAATTATAGGCTATAAAGTCCCTATACCGGCTCGCTCAGCTGCTAGTCGGTTTCTTTTTGCAGAGTGTATGAAACCATAAGTGCTAAAGGTACAAAACAAATATATGTTTATAATTTTCATTAATGTTTCTTGCTTTGACTACCCAGGCGTTGGCCGTCACTAGAGCACTAAATTTTTCTGGTCCTATTTCTGAAAGTAGTTACAATTTTTTTGGCCATGTACTCGGCAGTATGTTGATTTGTATCCGTCGTAATGTTTAAAAAATTTTTTTTCTATTACTCCAACCATCGCATTGCAGACCTAAAGCATTGGCTTCACATATTTAAATTTTTTTGTTGGTTGCAATTATTTCCTAGTAATTCTAGTAGTTTATAGAACAAAAAATCTTAATTTTATAAAGAATAAGTGTAACAACAATATTTATTTTCCGAGATTGCAAATGGTGTTCCAGAAGCATAAATTGCTCTTGCTAATAGCTGATCCAATTTTGCTTGCTCTTCTTTATTTGATAAATCTATACCGGGGCATTTCAGACACTTCAACAAGTGTTTAGTCATTCTTGTTGCATTTTTAACATATTCGCTTGCACAAAATTTATAAACATAACCCACTTTTAGGGTTATTTTTTGACACTTATCCTATTCATTTTGCCGATTTATAACTTTAATAAACGAAAATAATTAATATGCTTTCTTTCTGCTGCAACGTTACACGTTATGACTCGAAAATAAATACGAATAAACGCCTATGGTTCCCCGTAAACGTCGGTTTGGCAACGCACAAAAAGACGCGTTTAGGCTGAGTCCAATAGGCTGAGAAGGCTGCAGCCTAGGGCGGCAGATTTTAAGGGGCGGCAAAATTATATTTCTATAATGCACGACACACTAAGAAACAAAAAAAGAAAATTTTATTTTATTTTAAATTAAATAATACAAGTGATAGTACGTGCGAGGACAATGCCATGCCCGGGACCAGCCAGACAGCCACGCGCAGTAAGTTAAACGGAAATTGAAAGCGAAGTAAATTAAACAGCTCTTTACGCTGACGGGCGTATTATCTGTCATTGGGTTATTCAGTAGACCAAATGTTCTTCGAAAAAGTTGGAAATAAATAGGAAGTTGAATTTTCGTAAATAGTTTTGTTGACTCTCTTCGAAACATTTTAATTTGCCTGGGGGTAAAAATGCCAAATGAAAAATCCCCGTAAATGCAGGTCCGAAAAGGTAACAAGAATAGGGAAAAAGGAAAATAGAATGACTGAATTTGTCATTTAAATGGAGTTAAAAATGTTTTTCTATTTATTGATTTCTAGTAATGCAATAAAATAGTTGAATTTTGTAAAATTTGGAAAGAAAACTGACTAAAAAACAAATAAACAAACATAAAGGGTAAATTGATCAAGTTAAAATAGTTTAAAAGACCTTAAAGAGTTTAAAATTATGGTTAAAATGGAAAAATTATTACATTGGTTGATTGAATATGGGTAGATTTTGCTATATTAATTTATGTTTTCTTCAAAAAAGGTGTTGTTTCTTAGGGGACTATCATTCAGTTTAAATTCGTAGAATTTCTGTGAAATGTTTACGATGTAGTCCGCTATTGGTACTATGTCGGAGCAAAGGTTGTGTAAGTTTCTGATGGAGATGTATTTATTGGAGTCCGTGATGAGGCGTAGCTATTTGTTTTCTAATACCTTTAGTTTTCTTATGTTCGTGGCCGCTGAGCTGCATCACACTGGCGCCGCGTACGTAAGGGCCGGCCTCAGTATACAAAACAATAAACCAAAAGATTTCAAAAAACCTGCTTCACAAATTTATTCAAAAACGTCATTTTTGACCTTACAATATTTAATTTGCAATAAATCATCAGGGTGGAGGAGGGGGACACGGGGCGGCAAATATACGTTTGCTTAGGGGCGTCAAATTAATAAATCCGGGCCTGCCGATGCTCGATGGCATCGCACAACCGGTAAAAGCCGCGTTTACACCGTATCATCTGATGGCAACCGGCAACGCAAAGCCGCGGTTACACTGTACCCCTAGATGCATTTTGAGAAAACTACCGACGAGAATTTTCTGCCCGAGAATATTCTCGTTCTCGAGAATATTCACAGTATCCTCACAATATCCTCTATACAATATATAGAGGTTTTTATGAGTAAACCTGAATATATCTAAAAACAAACTGTTACTTATCATAAAATAACTTGAAAGGGGGTTTCAATAGACGCGTTGGCTCTTAAGGAGGTTTCGCCAATAGCCCTATACCCAGTAAAACAGATTGCAAAGGAAGCTCTAACTATGAAATTTCATTAATTTTCTGTTTGATATATCCTTATTTTCACTGTCAATTTCGTCACTGTTGATTATTTTTGAATAATTATTAAGGATTATATTGGAAAGAATATGACTAGTTTTAGTTAATATCGAGTTTAGTGTTTTGTTTCTACATAAAATACATTTTTCATTCATTTCTTCTGCATACTAATTTTAAAATTATCAACTCGCAAAATAATCCTATGTTTACCTCTCTTTAAAAACTCGCTTTCGTATTTATCTGATATAAGCTCATTAAATATTTGATATGCTTGAATAGAAACTTCAAAGAATAATTCCGAAGGTTGTTTCAAAGCACCTCTTGTTAAATTTTTAAGATATTCGCTAACCTCAACACAGTCGTTTTCAGAGGAGTTGGTAAATTGTATGAAAAAATCTGAATTTGTAGTAATGTATATTAAACAATTTTCATAACCATTAACAAATTTAATAACGGAATGTGCACAATATCCGGAAATATAAAATAGTGATGATAATACTGAAGTATTAAATTTAACTGTCAGGCAAATTATGAATTATTTCTGAAAAGATAGCAATAAGTATTTTCGGACATGTCAAACGAAAAACCATCTTTTTCGTCTTTGTCATTAAATGAAAACTCTTTTAAGGAAAATGTACCAAACTTGACCGACTTTACTCTAAGAAGACTTAAAACTTTAATTTTTTTCTGATTCAAGGACTCGTGTCACGGAAATATGGAAATGTGATTTAGTGTGGCTTAATGTGGCTTAGTTGTTTATATTTTCCAAAACATCCCTCCAAATTGTTAGTTTGGAACTTTCCTATTAACAAAAATTTCACTTGATTCAAATGATTCAATTTCATATGATTCAAACAAGTACTGAACAGGATTAATTGAAGTTTTTGTAGTATGCTTTAAAGAAAAAAAATGTATCAGCAGTTAATTTGAACTGCAGAAATTGGTGGTGATGGTAAACAGTTCCCAACTAAGGTGAGATATGAGAGTGAATGTGAAAATACGCAATAAAAACAAACCCACTGACGCATAATTATTAGCATTATTCAAATCGGGCTAGTTTTTTTTGAATATAATGCATTTGATGGAAGTGCGTAATATTGAAGAAAATGAGTTTGTGACTGGACTGAATTCGAGGAAGTGGACGATATCATAACAGGAAACGAAAATCCCGAAAATAATTCGGTGGAATCGACTGGAAATAAGGATGTGGTAAATGATGGATCTCTTATAGGTATACAGCAAATGATGGTACTTCGTGATCTAATATTCTGTATAATTTACGAGCCAAACGTGCCAAACATAGTAATCAAAATATACAACCTGTAATACCATCCTATAGTTCGTTTTATTTGTAAAAAAAGGCCTTTTGTTTATTTTTTAAGAATAAATAATCGATAAAGTTGTGAATGAAACAAACTGAAAAGCCCAAGGTATGCAAACAAAGATAAAAGTAACCAATTTGTGGCAATTGTCAGAGACGAGATTGAGGCTTTCATCGATCTATTGTTCATTTTATGAGCTTCGCATAGCTTACAGGATCCAACAACAATGCTTTGGAGTTACAATACTATACTTTGTCGACCTATAGCATCCGCTATAATGTCTCGAAATAGGTTCAAGCAAATTTGATGTTTTCTACGTTTTGATAACTATGATGAGAGAAACGATAGAAGAGCACTGGACAAATTACCTCCAATCAGTGATTTTTTTTATCGTCTCGTAAATAACTAAAAATGCTTACCATCATTGTTCAATGATGAACAATTGGTAACTTTTCGTGGTAAAGCACCAATGAGGTTATACATGAAGACTACCTGACAAATTTAAAAAGTTTGAGCATTAGCAGATTTTTGTGCAGCACATACCATCAATGTGCAAGTATATTAAGGTAAGTTAATTTTACATAGCGTAACTAAATATACCTTTTCATGGTTATGGCTTTTCTAGGTAAGGTAGCCAACATGGCAGAAAAGGGTCAGGGCCCTAGAGTAGTTCTGGACTTGGTAGAACATTTACCTCAAAGCCACGGAAGAACTACAGATGTCGCGTGTGGGTCCCAGACAGCAGAGCAGTGGACAGACAGAGTACCGTATAGTTGCAGCTGTCCTCCATCTTTACTCCATCGCATACTCGCGGCGAAGCTTAAACCAGACACGGGCAACCTTTATTTAACTCAGGGCCAGAAAAAAATTTGAAAATGCTTCGCGGGCCAGAAGACTTTCATCTGGCGCCTCGGGCGAAAATTGTTGACATTTCAAGATCCAACGGGCTTGTAATTAAGGTCAAGAATTGCATATAGCCCGGTCAAGTTAGCCTAAAAAATAGGGATAAGGTTACAGAAATTCGCATAGAGCTAAAAATTGGTACGAATATTCGGAACACCATTATAAATGAAATGTGACAAGTCATCATCGATCCCACATCTGCAAAAATATTTATTCATTGTCAAAGAAATATGGGCTCTTTGCGTTTTTCAGCCAAACGGTAACTTTTATCGTAAAAATGGATCAGGACAAAATTGTAGATCATGCAATTATTTATATAAATTGATGACTTTACCCCTTTTTCTTTTAAGAGTTTTTTGTGATATTCAGAATGCACAGGTAAGTTTTATCACAAAAATAGAGTCACCATGTCCGAGATAAAACGAATTAAAAAGTTGTATGCTTCATTATATGCACACGTTTCCACCCCATCTGTGAGGTAGTGTACTTAGCGGTTTTTGACCTGCTTTCTCCAGTAGGCCTATTCCACGATCTATTATGATCCTGTTTACTTCAATTCTTTGTAATAATAAAAAATGGTACCTACTACTGGAAATCATAAAAGCGATGTGAATTCTAAGAAATTTGGGAAAATTATTCGTCTTATTCATAATCGTCTGATACTTCTGCTTCCTCTTCTTCCTGTTCCTGTTGTTCTTCTTGTTCTTTTTCTTGTTTTCCCCGTGTTCTTCTTCTTCTTCCTGCTGGGTGCGAGTAAATCGTCTTAACAGTGATGCATCACATGTTTGGTCGCTGATATCGTACGAACACTCTTCTGATGGCCTTTCAACATTGGAGCACAACAACTGGCCTTGACAACTGGTACATGCTAATGAACCAAATAATCCAACTTTTTTGTAGGCGTATTTAGCATTACATCCTTTTTACAATTGAAAAAAATTGTTTAGGAGAGAAGGAGTTTTTCTGGTGCAAAGAAAGAAATGTGTGGATTGGTTGATTGGTTCCAATATATTGTCAATTAACTTCCAGCCCCAGTCTTTACCAAGCCACACTTGAACTTGATAATATATCCGAAATAGATGTTGATGAGCAGAAGCAGAGGTTGGATATGTAATTATAAAATCTGTAAAAAGTATGTTTCGGGAGAATATTATTTATTTTTAGTACTTATACAGATATTATTACAGATAGGACACAAATAGATTCACAATGCAAATGCATGCACAGGTAGGAACAAGAGACACTTAAAAATAATTATCATGTAACAACAAAAATAATATGTACATATTTTCTTTCTACTAGTTTCTAGTTATAAAATAAACAAGTTAATAAACAATATACGAAGTATAAAACAAATATATAATAACACAAATAATAGTACAAATAATACATTAATACAAAACCATATTTATTTTTGTTTTCATTTAATTAGTGTGATATTTGAGAGTGACAGTTTTTAACTAATATATCAAAATTAGGCGCGAGTGATTCGTGAGCCACTGCTATAGGTAAGGTATCATCCAAATTACAATGCGTTAATCTTGACCTATTTTTGCACTTCGTGAAATTCACTTTGGAAATAAATTACTCACAGCAATACGTGCTTCCGAACAATGCCATCATTTTGCAGATGAAGATTCAAATTCGTACATTTATCCGTTGAAAAGTATTTGGTTTAAAATCCGTACAAACTGCATTCGTCAAATTTGCGTCTTAATTTGCGACCAAATAATAGCTTAAAAAACTAAAAACTAAAAAAATAACTTGATTGAGAACATACGTTTTTTTCGTCATATGGTCCGCGGGCCGGATTGAATAGTATTTTAGAAATCTTACGCGGGCCGTACAAATTACTGCAGGATTTATCATTTGAAAATCTTTCTCTTCGTGCCATTGTTTCAGAATATTATTTATCTGAGCCTGTTTCCATAAGATATTATGTCGTTAATTATGGAGTATTGGAGTTTTATGGAGTAAATATGGCCGCCGTGTCGGCATTTGACGGTTCAAATGAATGCGGTACTCTTAGTGGAGTTGCTTAATTCAAATTTTCTTAATTAATTCAAATTTTCTTAATCGTTCAGATTGTGATACTAACCTGAAATTGGGTAGCATAGACAGTTTCTTTGAGACGCCACGTTTTTTTGGGATATAGTGCCACGTAAAAAATTGGTTTGCCCGTTATAACCTCAACATTGCCAGAAAAATGTCTGTCCACTGTCTCTCCACTGTGTGATCCACTGCTCTGCCAGACAGCTCTTAACATCACGCATGTTAAAGGCAGCGTCGCGTGGGCATTCTAATGTGTCTGGCAGTAACATTTTACTAGTCCTTATATTACAAAAAGATAATAATTCACCACCCATTTTATAGTCGGTCTTATGAGTTAATAATAATTACGATATAATTTCCTGAATTTTCAACTTATTTTCTCCAATCGAAATTCCTAAACAGAGTTGACGTCCTGTTGATATCCTAACAACCCAGCTAGCACAGGTACGTCAATATGACGTCTCTTTTTGGTACTGATTGGTCTACGACGTCAGCTGACTAATAAATGACCTCCTTTATGACGACAATATTGCGACATCAATTGTACGTTATAAAATGTGCGTCAATTTGACGTTGCTTATTCGTCATAATCCAAAAAAATATTAACGCTATAAAAAATCAACTCAAAATAAGCTCCCTATTTGCTCCCTGATTTTATGGTTTATAGGTTTATTATATTTTCAGATACAACTTTTAAATCAACGAAAATACATAACTATGTAAAATATATAATGCCTCATATCAGTATTTATTTCTAGAAACGCGTAATTCCATAATCTACTTGTTTATTAAAAATTAATTTTAAGTTTAACTTGCTTTATGAAATAATTTTGTAGGTATTTTTATAGCAATTAACTTCTTAAAATATTTCGCGGACTTACATACGCATTTAAAATTCATTACGTTCCCGCCGGTTTTACCACGTGACCCTTAGAAGCCAATAGCGTGCTGGCGTTGGCGACTTGGCCTGCTGCTGGGTGCTGCACGGCGCACGCTACACAGCGCATTGCATAAGTTGTACAATACTTACAATATGGCCACTAGTCGCAGGTAGATATAGGTGTTGTTGTTTGGTACATTTAGTACAAGTAGGTACATTTATTTTCTTCTTTTATGTACCTAGTTATTATATATGATACTAACTATTACAGGCAAATTACAATGGCTTACGTTATAGTTCAATTCGACGAATGCGAAGGAGGCGGGCTCGCCATTGTTAGGGAGAACTGGATAACCCCGAGAAAAGGAGAAGTTTTTTGGCCGCCATATAAGAAAACATTACAGTACAATAAAGCATTAAAATGCGGTGAAAGTGTTGATGAAAAGTGGCAAATTTATAAAATTTCAAAATGCTTTTACAGTTGTGGTAAGTTTTAATTTCAAATATTTGTTATAAAACTCAATCGATTGATTTTTATTGATTTTGGATTGCTACTCGTTTACAGTGAATTATTGACTTTTGTTTATTACAGATGATTATGATAAAGTCCATCAAAAGTTAAAAGAGTGTGAGGTTCACTCTGATATTCAAAGCGATTCTGAAGAAAATCGTTTAAAACGCGTGTACCTTCTAGAAAATTTATTATAGATGATAGCGATAATTCAGACAGTTGTGACGAATCTACATTACCAAAACCTCCAAAGGTAAAAAGGGCATTGAATTGTTCAATTTCTGAGACTGGTAGAGGTAATTACAATAAATAATTTATTTATAATGTACTAATAATTTATATTTTCAGGACAGCGAGACCAAATGCTACACCATGGAAGTATGTAATTTGGTTATTTTGATTAGAAACTGTAATAATTTATCTCTTTTGCAGCCATAGTATCAGAGGATATTTCTGAAAGTTCATTGGCATACAACAAAAATCAAGTTATAGAACAGTCAGGTATAGAAATTATTTTATTATGAAATACATTTGTAGACCTTCTATTTAAAAAAAATTCTTTTTAGCATGGCAGGAAAAAATCTTTAGGTCGTTAGAGGAAATCAAGGAACAGAACAAGCAAATTCTAGCCTCTTTAAATACGACCCAATCCAACACAGCGTTATTAACAACCTTTGAGATTCCGAAGTTACCGGTAGAAATTCCAGTTAGTTCAGAGGAACAATTAAATATTTTGGAAGAAGCCCTCAAAAATAAGAAACTTTCTGCTGGTTTGGTAATTAGTCATAAAATTCAAATGTCTAGTATATTAAAATGTTCTTTGTTGTGTTTAGCGCAATTATCTTTCAACTGTGGGTGGCCGAGATGTGACCAACAAAACAAACCGGATATTAAAGGCTCTTTTGACAGATAATACTGCGAGCAATTTTAACTACATGGGAAATAGATCAGAAAAACGTGCTTTCTGCCACTTAACCTTAAATGATTTAATTATCGGTAAGTTGCTTTTTATTCTGGATTTTAGTTATTGTAAAAAAGGAAAATTAGTCACATAATCACACTGACTAAGAACAATAATTGTATTTTAGGGGCAGTGAAAACAACTGATAACTCCGTGACTGATAAACAAGTGGAAGACTTTTTTTTCTATTTTTATTTTAAAAGTGTAGGTACCTATATTCCATATTTAAAAAAAAATTATATCGCATGTATTGCTGTAATTTTTTTGACATAATTTTTAATGTTTCGTTATTTCGTTTTATGCATGTATTGCTATTTCACTTTCTAAATGATTTATAATTTTTTTTAACACAAATATTTAATGTTGTTATTTCGTTTTATTGAGATTTAACTGTTTTTAATAAGTTTAAGTTCTGTTTCTAATAAGTTTAATAAGCTTTACATAATCAGATTTTATATTTTAAAGAAAAAAATATGTTGCATATATTGCTGTTTCACTTTCTAAGTGACATATTTTTTTAGGCCAAGTGCAATAATAAAAATGCATATGTAGCATAAACCGCAATAGTATTATTTATTTAACCTTTCGGATTGCCAAGGAAGACAAACCTACATACCTAAAAAAAAATAATAAAAATTAAAATCGAGACTGTTTGAAGACAAAATGTTAACACAAAATGAAACTGAAATTATTAAGGTAAGTCCCTACATTAACTGTTTAGACATTTTTTGTTTACAGTTAACTATTTTCTTGGAAATCTGTCCAGGTAAAAGTCAATTAAAATAATTGCTTCAGATTATATAGTGTTCATTAAGGAATGGGCCAAAGTTCAGGAATAGCTTCCTTGAACAAAAATAAGGCAATTGAAGTCAACTTTAGCTTGGTCTATTTTTACTTGCTTAAGAAGTTATAGATCTGAGAAAATAAAATATATTTAATTTTTCTTTGGTCATTTCTAACTTCTACTTATAAAGTTAAGTTCAATTACCCAATGATAAAGAAATTATTAAAAAAAATATTTTTTTTCTCAGATGATCTATAACTTCTTCTGCACTCCAAAATGGACCAAGGTAAGTTGCATAAAATCACCTTATTTTTGTCTAAGGAAGCTATTCTTGAAATTTGGCTCATTCTTTACTGAACACTCTGTATTTTACTAAAATATGACGTTATATAATACATATATATGACGTTATATAATGATCATTTTGACGTGGTAAGTACATGCTAGATGACGTCCGGTTTAGGTCGTAAAATGACGTCGTAATCTGTGATATAATATGACGTTATATAATATATATATATATGACGTTACATAATGATCATTTTGACGTAGAAAGTACATGCCATATGACGTCCGTTTTAGGTCGTAAAATGACGTCGTAATCTGTGACATATTGCCGTCATTTTTACGTTTATTTGACGTGATCTTTTTGGTGCATATGACGTATCTGGTGCCGAAAATTTAACGTTTTTATGACGTCACTGTGTTAGCTGGGAACGTAGGTTGTATTTACTAGGTAGGCATTTTGAATGCGCCACGCGAGTGACGTCACACACAATATTCGTAGCACGCGCCCCACCTTAACCAAGCCTTTATCTGGTTGCATTAAAGACAAGTTTCGTAAATAAATGGACATTAAGGCGAGTGGGAAGTTTGTGAATAGCTTGCTCTGGTTCACTCCATTGTTACATAAAAAATATATGATAAACCAAACAGTTGACTGCCCATAATTGAAGAGTAATTTTATTATACTTACTGGTCATTGCTTCCCAGGTAAAGTAATAAATTCGTACCAACATTTTATAACTATCATTATGATTTATAATAAATTATTTTGTTTGGCATTGCTATTTTTGTTTACTTTATAACATCATTTAATGGTAATAAAATTTATTTTGTTTGAAGGCAATTACAAAATTTTATAATTATCAGTTGGTTGGTATAATGATAAATTGAAAAAATAAAAGTTACCAAAACTAATACACGTTTCAATTAAAAATAAATTCATTTTTTGTTACTGACATAAGTTATCAATGTGTTAGGCTGTCAGGTAGATTATTAAAAACTTTCAAACCTAGGTAGTTCTGCGATTTCTGGGTGATTGACAAATGGAAAATGGTACATATATTTGGTTTCATTATATTGTATTTATATAATTATATTGTGTAATATACTTTACAAAGATGAAATTGATGTTTATTTTTAAAAACATACACATATTTCAAAAAAATAAGTAATGCTGTTAGAATGAGAATCTTATATTCTACAAAGTTATTAGTTATAAGTTAATAAGTTATTTTGTTGGTTTGTTAAAATCTCTCTCATGATTTTAGTGAATTAGATTCAAATGAATTAATATATAAAATAAAATACTTTAGCACTGGGCCCAGAACCAAGCCCTGCGGTACGCCAATTTCTTCTATAGACAACGTTTTTGCTAGAATTAATTTTGTTTACGTATCATTATTTTTATATTGTATAGAGACAAACTACGAGGTGTCAGAAATAAACTAAGCCAAGCCAATTTAAGGGAGCCCCTTGTATGTTTCATAACATAGGTATTGTTATATACGCAGTCGAATGATCTGTTGAGGACACAAAAGACTCTAGCAGGACACTCGCCAGCGTCAATACAGCTAATAACTTCTTCATGGAATTAATGTATAGTCCTTAACTTTTTATTTTGTCTTCAAAAGCATTTTCACCTAAGATTTTGAATTGAAGCGCTAAGTGGATATAGAACTTTATGCCCATGTACCACAAGGATTTCTGAAATTGTGTAGTCCTGTGCTTTGGAATGTATTACATTTCGCAATGCCTGGTACTGATGAATGACATTATTTTTCTTTAAATGTTTTTGATTCTTTCTTATGCGTAGTAAAATACAACAAATATATTTCAAATTATGCGATTCTGTGCAAAAAAATTCTCTGGCTCTGTGGAATTACCAAAAAAACACGGCGTTATAACTCAGGTGACTATACACAAGACTATGGACATTAAGAAGTGCAGATGGAGATATAGAATCCCTAATGCGAGAAATACATAATACGATTTTAGTATTAAGTTTCTTACTTAAATTTTAAATATGATCCGCCCATGAAAGATCTGGATCAGGATCTTTCATTAGCGGGAGTAATCCCAAGAAACTTCCACTACCGATCTTCTCGTCATGGGTTTGCGCTGATACCACTAAAGCTATATCTTACACTCAAAGCAGATACCAAATATTCCAATAATAAGTTTAAAAGCTCTACTTCTGTGAAAGGTTCAAGAAATAGTGTATGATTTACCTTTATGTTGGATAGGTTTTAATATACACAGTGGATATTTGATCGGTTATTTTCATAAGAGCATCAATAAAGAATCTATTAAAAGGTGGATTAATTTCATGAGGGTTCTCTATCAATTTCTCATTATTCTTTGTTTTTATGTTACAATTACATATGTTTTATTTGGAAGTTCCAAGATGAGATTCCAAGCGGCACTAAAGTGTTTTCGTTTGATATACAAACTAGAGCAAAAAATTGTGCGGCATTTTACAAAGAAACCCCGTACCAATTACTACAGAAAATTTTGCATGCTGCGTGTACAATTTAGTGCTCAATTTATCCAATAAAAATTTAAAATAAAAGAAAGAAATTAAATTGCTATTGCCCAGCAAATACCACGGGGTGCTAAGAGCGCCCCTTTTCAGGATAGAACGTGGTTAGGTTACTTATTATTAGTATAGGTGGGACTGTTAGTAAAATTTATAACCAGTTAACTCACCAATTTGCGGGATATGTTATTATTTGCACATATAGTTACACTCAAGTCACTTATTAGTAGCACTCTTTACAAAAAAACTCTTCACATCTGAAATTCATATCACTATTCACTATCTGAAAATAAGTCACTTTCATTATTGTCTCCGTTTAATTCATTATAACTGGTTTAACGGGAGTATCCGGAGTGTCCATCATAATATTGAGATCCCACATTCTTGATTCTTCACATGGTCTATACATTTTAACCAGTTGGCCGCATTTACTTCTTTGATTGCACCATTGAGAAGTTTTTTCACATCAGCTAAGTTAAATGTTGTATTTTCTCTAGCAACTTTCCCTTTTATTTCCGCTCACTAAGCTCAATTGGGTTCAGTTCGCAATGATATGGAGGCAATCGAATTACCTCAATTCCTCTTGCTTTGGTCATTTCATCCACTACATACTTGAATACTCTTGAATACATTCTTGAAAGTCCCCCTCTGGGTTCAAGGCCACAATTGTAGAATAGACCCAGGGTACCTCCTACCTGTCGTAAGAGGCGACTAAGGTGACTGAATGGGACCTAGTCGCTTAGACTTGACCGGTAAGATCTTCAAAGTTATGCTGGGCTATGCTGTTGGTGGCACTTGGATGGGTGACCTAGGCAGGCTTGGGCCCGGACTGTGGCGTCTGCCCGAGACCTGGGAACACTCAACACATCTGCCGCGGACGCGTGGTCCCAGATAAATGGTAATGAGGACCAGAGTAACTCAGAACCATACTATCATACATACAAATTGTAGAGACTTTGCCACCAGGCCACCCGTAATAAATAGGATGGTTTGAAGAAAAGTACTCAAGTAAAAAGGAGGAATGCACAAAGGGCCTAATGAGGCCTAAGTGCTGTGGTGGAATGGGAGTGTAACATTACCTTCCACTACACTCAGACCCATATATATACATACTTCTTGAAAGCTGGAAAATGTTGCCTTGCCAGTGTCAACAATTCAGCTTTAATTAGTGAATCGTCGTGTTCAATGTTTCTTTCTTCCAGCTAGTCTTTAATTTGCCCTTTCCGCCATGCAGTTATGGGCAGCTGTTTTGTTCTACGGGAATGATAAGATTATTGTTCTTTATTTTATTTCCTCGCAGTCCATTAGTTTGCATATCAAACGAAACTACTATAGCTAGATTATCGGAAGTAATTATTTTATTTTGGTAGTAAATATTTGTTTGTTTGTCTAATCAAGGCACTGTGCCGATTTTTAGCTGACATATATAGGACTAGGGTCAGGGAAGAATGTTTATTTTAGATGAAAGAGTCCTTTCAAATTGCACCTAGACTTTCTTACTGGCATTGATCCATTTTTCGTTTGTACATTTTAGTAGCTTGGCGATTGCTCTATCTTACGTCCTTTCAAAAGAAAGTATCGTTGTATTTAATTAAATAAAGTGCTTTTAAGGGATCCCACACTGTATTTACAGAATTGCGAGACCTCAACCGTGACCAATATCATGTTAAATTCTCAATGAGATGGGTCCAACCACATACCGTAGATAAACACAATACAAAACAACTGTAGTCGCAATAATATATTTATTGTGACAACTCGGGATTGTGTTCCGCTGAGTTATTATAAATGAATTGTCAAAAATTGTTAACTTGTATGTTCTCTTGGTAACTCTGGCTTTAAGGAATTTTACCACGGTGAAGAATTAGCGATTTAAAATAAACGTATACACTTTGCTGTAACTGTGCAAATTCTATTGTTATAAGATGAATAAGGGATACAATAAGTATTTTATTAAATTTAAATAGTATCTACTTCATTAGGAGTCTCGAAATAAGGATTTGCCGTGTGCAATGTGCATGTTACAAATTCATTAAAGTACGGAATGAACGATATATTTGTTATTACACTTCTTTGAAAACGAAAATATAAAAACCTAATATAACAACAAAAAGACATATGAAATACATATGAAACATATGACATATGAAAATGACATATAGGAATAAAAAGAACATGTAAATATAAGAGTGAGAATATTGAAAATTAACAATAAACTAACTACTAATAAAGACATCTCCAACTGATAATGTTTTTAGTTTGATGTGCAATTCGTATTATTGTATAGATGTTTAGTCCTTTTGGAGTTTCATTTTGTAAAACTGCATCTATTGAAGCTCTTGTTTTCTGGAACGATTTATACAGTTGTTGTAGGTATTTTGCGAATGAGAACAGTTTTCGTGAAACTTCAATTTTCCTTTGTATGGATTCTTCTATAAATCCTTATGCTACATTGGAAGAACGCCATCCTCCGTGCCTTTCAGAGTGAGCAAATCAGGAACACCACTGATAGTATGGCAGCCAGAATGAATGTACATTCTTCATTGGTAATGATGAAACTTCTTGATGTATGAGTTTTTCCATCTCGTAAAAACATGCATAACATTGCCTTTGGTATCTAATAGATATTGTTCATCTGGAGCTTCACATAAAAATTTGGTTATTTGTTCTGCTATTATAACTGGCCTCTTTCGATATATATTCGATATAGCTTGACGGTTCAAGAAAGCAATAGTCTTTGGATATTTGTTGATGTTAGCATTTTCTATTATGCTTCGCAGCTTTTAGTATTGGGATCGACTCCATAAATTGAAGGTATCATAGATTTAGCTTTTTTGACAACGTAATCTTGACACGTACAGTTTTTATTTTGTTCGGATTTCGCCACTCAGTAAAAAGTTGATTTTACTGTTCCTATCTTGACTTGGACTTCACTGGTAATAAGTTCGCGTTCGCTTGTGCCACTTGCTCTAGGATGTTATCGGGAATTTAAGGATTTTCCTCATTAGTAGAAGGTAGAAGAGTACATTTTATCGGTTTAAATTGTATTGACCAAATAAACAACGCTGACAATACAGTGTTTGGCATGTATGATGCGTTTCCGTGGTTACTTTATTAAATTATTTCAAAGGTGACTTGTTTTAAATTAGTCTGTCAGATAATATGAAAAAATGTCAAAAATATTACAGTAATTCTAGTATCTAAATATTTAAACATTTAAGAATTAAAATACAAAATAGGTACATATTAAATATTAAATAACATATAGATTTTCTAAAATTTAGTTTTCTTTGTTGTATATTTCTACTTTAAGGCCATATATTCAGTACATCGGTATATAGTAGAACCCAGTTATAACGATATTTAAGGGACGGAGAGAAAAGTTTTTCAATTTGTGTATTATATATTATATCCACGTCACTTAAATTGGCTTTGCGAGGCTTTTTGCCATTATTTCGTTTTCCGCAAATGCGTTCAAATTTTTTTCTCAACTATTGCAAATCGTGTACACTGTGGAATTAGGAATTCCAAAAAGGCTATTAACTACACTTTTTGATTAACCATTTTGACTTTTAAAATTTTCACTTTTTGTTAAATGCAAATAAATAGGTAAATTATTTTTATTGTTAAAATGATTATTTTTAAAATGAAGTTACTTTTTATTTAATTATTGTATTATGGTATTTTATTAAATTAATTAAATGTTAGTCAAGCTCAAATTCTATTCGTCTTAAATTATTTCCTGAAATTTTTAAAAGAACAAGAAAGAAGAAGTTGATTTTATATGAAACTATGAGTTTGTTGTCATATATGGATAATAAAATAAACAAAATCTTGAAACCTTATTTCTACCCTACGACAAACCTACGTAACTTACATCTATTAGGTACATGGGTCCAAGTTCTTAAAGCTAGCAAAGTTTGAAATTGTTTATTACCTTGAAAATTATGTTAATCCTTTTATCACCACGCACTAAAACGTCACTTTTTTTGATATCACTGGTTGGTACACGAACTGACAAATGCTGCTGCGCTCTGGTGGTGTTGTCATCTATTGGGATGTCAAACCCTCAAACCTTTAATTTACTGCTTCTGCATTTGCAATATTCTATCACTTTAATTTATTGTGAAAATTATTTCCTTTTATTTTGATATTAATCATAAATTTCTTCTGCGGCTGGGACACTACCAAGCCGTCCACTTACTTGTTAAATACGACGAAAACACTTATTTTTGCAGCTATTTCTGCTTCTATGCCTATTACACTAGTGCTCTTGCTTATTTAGCACATATTTAATATTATTGTTTTAGATTTACTATTAATTTATAACAAATTTTATGCAACTTAGGAGCGTGGCTATTGTTTCATCAAACGCCTTAACTAGACTCTCTTTTAGTTGTTGATTGTTACTACGGATATATCGTATGAAAAATATTTGCACTTCCTGGTTACCTTACTTCTTTCTTGTTATGATCTGGCCAATCAAATTGATTCATAATATTTAATTTACTTAATTTCACTTTATATAATTTCGAATTCTAAACACTAGTATACAATTATATGTACTTTGTGTTGTGTAACTTCAATTTATGTGTGCGGCGTTGCCTCGACATTTTGATTCTGGCTGGTAGCTAGAACTCTTGAACCCTATTTCTACACTGATGTTTTCGCATTAATCTTTTAATCTAGATATAGTTTATTAATGATTAATATTCTATAATTATTACTGTGACTTATCTATTGTAATTACGCTTGAAATAAGTTTTTGTGGCTATTAATTATTTAGTTATAATGATATTACGTTTTGACCAATCAGACACGTAGCTGGTTGTCGTTCCGCTATAGTCTGTTTGTTGGTCAGAGGTGTGTGTGTGTGCTTGCGCTTATACTATAGTCTGTTCGTTAGTTACAGGCTACTGAATTTAATTTAATTTGATGTATTTATTAAATTTGATTGCTGATTTAAATTCTGTATTTTCGTTTATATCAATATATATATATATATATATATATATATATATATATATATATATATATATATATATATATATATATATATATATTTATTATATATATATATATATATATATATATATATATATATATATATATATATATATATATATATATATATATATATATATATATATATATATATATATATATATATATAATTAATATAATTAAATACATGCTTTTAAGGTAAATTGTCTGTTTTCCATGGACGTACGTCGCTTTTAGTTTTAACATTTCTTACGCGCCACTTCTTAAGAGCGCCAGGCCAGCTGTAAAATTAAGGTTAAGAGTTATGTTATGATATTGACGGTGGGTTGTTTATTTGTTTATTACTATTTTGGTCAATGTTTATCGATTTTTTATATTAATGATGTAATAATATATCTACTATGTACACTTTTATGAAAGAATAATGGAAAAAATGGGCTCAATTGTGGATTTCCCCATATAAATAATAATCCAGTAAGTACCTACCTATATACCGGATTATTATTTATATGGACATTTTTGTTATGTGAGGTTTTTCATTAAACAAATACCGCACAGCAAACTTGATGATACTAATGGAAAAGCCTTTGAAAAACAATGGTATTGTGCATCACCTTTCGATCGAACATTTTTTTGCACTTATTCCTATCATATGCACACTCTGTTCAGGTCGGGGCAACCAAGAACAAGATACATCAGTTGATGGTGATCCTGAATAATGTACTTTTAATAAATTTAATTAGTCATCAAATTGAAATGATTTTAAGTTAACTTAGACTACATATTCTGGCCTCTAGAAAAAAATCACTTATGGTTCCGACTTTGATTAGGTAGGTACTCTATTTTCACCCATTTTCTAACCAACACTCAAAATCAATTATTTGCAATCAGAAAAAAACAGATAAGTCTGTGATGAAAACTGCAAAACGTGAAATAGGTAAATCAAAATAAAATGAAATTAGAAGTTACCTAGGACACAAATATAATACACATTCAGCGATGTTCCCACAAATATTGCCGGTTTTTAAATTAACTCAATGAAATTATAATTTATTTTGTAAGAAACTCTTATTAAATAAGTTTATCCAAAACCTTATAGTGTCTACACAGATACAGTGGTACCTACCTCCCAAGGGCCATATGTCAAACCCTTTCCTCTCTGAATTATTGGATCAAGCCACAACATACGGTTTTCCTACAAACACCGCCTTCTAAAATTGGTAATATTTTTATTTTGATAATGTGTAATCAACATTTTAACACTCTCTGTCAAATAAAGTATCAAATAATGTATTTGTTCAACTTTTTTCACTAAGAGGCTTTCTATATCACGTCTAGAACGCCCTGAACTCGAATCTCCATAAGACATCAATACCTTAATTTTTAAACTAGGAACCCGCGCCAATTTGAGATCATAACCTAACTAATATGGTAAATTGTCCTGCCGAATTACACTCGAAAAACTGTAAACCTTCGGTTTCCCGTTTTTAATAGTTGACAGTTTTTCTCATCTAGTAGCTGGGCACCAGTTTCTCATTCAACAATCCAAATTTATCCGCTAAAATATAAACCTCTTGTGCTTATAAGTGAAAAAAAACGAAAAAAAGTATATGGAGCGGGCTGAAGAAGAATATCAAAAAACCCAAATCTTTAATGATAAAGGGAAAACATAAAAGATTGAAGAAGTTGAGCAGTTCATATATTTCGATTATCGCGGAGCAAATTGAAGCCAAAATAATGTCAGGAAAT
>CAXKVY010003460.1:20000-28301 GCA_964058915.1 Tetropium fuscum | reverse complement strand
ATTTTAAAGATAGGCTCTAAATTTTATTGTGTTGCCCATTCGGGCAACAGTATCTGCCAACGAATGGGGGAGATATGATTTTGAAGAGAACAAGGGTACTTGCCTAAGAGTATATATTAAATTAGAATGCAAATTACCTTGCTTTGGTTATTTGTTCATGCTTATTGTTAATTACAGTCTTATAAGTACTCGTCAGAGGAAAAACGCCACATAGCGCTATTGAAAAAAATATTCATTTTAATGAAAATAATTTCCATTTAGCACACAAAACGTAAAAACATTCTATAATAATTGTGGTGGGTGATATATTAACTAATAATTCTGAAAACGTTGGCTGAACAATGGCCATTGACATTTAAAATAATTTTGACTAGATACTGTCAGTTGTCTAGAAGTAGTTGATTTTCTTAAAATTACTAGTGAATAAAACACTTCTCTTATTCACAAATACACGTTGGATAATTGACTCATAACAAATACCTACAGGTGTTTTGGTGCCGGAGTATTTGGAGCTGATTCCATATGTATTGATGCTCTGAATTCAAATATGGCATTAGTTTTTGCCTAGGAGCTCAATATCCTAAGATATAACATTTTCGTGCAATATAGTTACACTATTTTAAATTAAGTCTATGGATCAAATAAAAAAACAAACACGGAATTTCTGTTATTATATTATACAAATATTATACAAAGATAGAGGAAAAGTGATCGATGAAACCAACTAATCACTGAACACTTCAGAAGCTTGAAGCGGAAGATCAATGAACCAATTTACTAATTGCCCTTGTTTTTGAAGCTTCAGGTTCAGGTCATTTAAGTGTCCTGTGATGTCTACTAGGAATGCCAAGTCACATAATCACAAATTTATGGCAGTGTTTTCTCTTTCATTTTCATAAAATCAGCTATTTCTAAGGTCATAAAACCTTTTTAGCATTTTACATTTGCTTGGCCACCTTACTTCGCAATAATATGTCACATTATCGTGTTATGTAGAGTTCATCCAAAAATGTTTTAAACTGGCGATGGTTAAGACCGCGGAATCTAATGAAATTAATGGTATTTACTACATCCATAACATTCTTCAGTCGAATGGAGTGAAACATTATAAAACGATTAAATCTTTTTTCATATTGTTTTATTTATTTACGAGGTAATAAGCTTAATGACGCTGTATTTGCTTTTCCACTGATTTCTCTGGGGTCTCAACAAACTCTTCTTCATCACTATAATCTATTTTCCATAATTTCACTGTCAGAATTAATTTCTGACTGACATTTCTAGAACTGCAGTTGCATATGCAGTTGATCTTGCATTAGGGTTTTTTTGTTTCTATCTGCACCTGAGTTATAACGTCGTATTCTTTGGTAATTTCACCTGAGAAGCCTGAGAGCCTGAGAATTTTTATTGATACAGAAACGCATAATTCGAAACATATTTGGGGTTCATCGAAGAGTCTTATAGGCCCATTTTTATGAGGCACAAACTCTTTATCTTTTCTTGTACTTTTATATATAAAATTTTACTACACAAAGAATCTAAAAAATTTAGAGAAAAATAATATCAATCATGACTACCAAACCAGGCATTACGAAATGATATGCATTCCTAGGCTCAGGAATAAACAATTGGAGAAACACCTACCCGTTGTACATGGGCATAAAATTCTTCAATATAAAATTTTATGTGAAAATACTTTTAAATGCAAATAAAAAGTTTACTCATAGAGAAGGCTTATTATAGTGTAGAAGAATTTTTTTTATGATCATTTCCGTCGGCAAACTTCCAACCAATCGCAAACGTGCAATTTTGAATTACAAATAGTTTTTAGATGGAAAAACTGTATGACAGCAGCTGTCAGCAGCTTTTTCGAGTTTACCCGCGGCAAAACTTGACAGCTGTTGTCACCAAAAATTACAATACCTTTGATAACAAGTAATTATAGTCTCCTAGGACACCAGAAAACGACGATAAACAATTGATCTGATTTTATTGTCAATACATTTTGTAATATTGTTTTAAAACAGTATTGGAAGTGATTATATGGCTAATATTGATCTGGCGATTAAGAAAAGTGTACCGTACAATACCGTTAAAACCCATACGTCAGTATGGAAACAGTTTACGGAATTCTGCAAGGCAAAGAAAAACGAGCTACAAGTTTAGAGCAACTAAACCTAATCCTGAAAGATTGCGTGGAATATGAAGAAAGAAAACGGTGAAAATTACAAAGAACTAGTTGTGAAGACAATGTGGAACACCGTTGCAAAAAAAATGCAAGAGATGTATTTTATGAAATGGAAAATAAATTTTGATCCATTTAAAGATATTATCTTTAAGTTTAGTAGGGAAGCTCGTAATGCGAAACGAAGGAATTTGCAGATGTGCGCCAATAAAAGGAAATCGAGCTCTGCTTCATTATAATTGGTAGAATATTACGCAATGGTTTTATTATGGCCCAAATCTAATTTATTCTGTGAAAAAAATTAGATGCCCTTATGATAACTGTCGGACATAAAAAGTGGCGCACCTAGATTTTGTCTCAAATTTGATGTTCAATAACTTTTAGACCAGCCTATCGATTTTGATAATTTTTTTTTGTTTGAAAGGGCGATTCTTGGATGACTATTTTGTATTTGGCTTTCCATAAAAAATGTATTTTTTAATATGTACAGCCTTTAAAAACCGATTATGATTTTGACACGAAATTTGATTGTCGCTGTGGAGTGATATTTTATATGTATTGAATTATTAGGTTGGTCACGGTGTTTACCATTCTTTTTTCAATATTCTCTTTTTTGAATCACCCCTTCAGCAACGAAGATGCGACATTTTAGATGAAACGGTGTTATTAAGTTTGATATTTAACAAAGAGACTATGGTAACGGTTAACACTGAAACTTCAAAAGATTCAGTTGAAATTCTCGTAAAAAAAAAATTCAGTTAACGTTCTAAAACAAAATGCCAGTGCAAATTGCTACTTGAATTGGACTAATGTCCAATTCAAGTAGCTAGAGTTGTGGCTTTGGTAGAAGATGGAAGGAGTCAATGATATGCAGCTCGTATTGTTGGTCTACCAGAAACAACTGTCCGGAGAGCGCTACCGAGAAACGGGCAAATACAGCAGACGTCCAGGTTCGGGGAGTTCCAGGATTATGCAAAATATTGACCGTCGATTTATTGGTCTGCAAATATCGAGGAATCCCTATCAAACAGCTGCGATCACAAACCGAAATTTAAGAAACGCACGAGGAACAGTTGTCAGATCGAACAATTTGTCGGAGATTCAGGAGTCTCGGTTTTATCGCAAGAAGACCTGCTATTGGAATGCGATTACTTCGACGACATCGAGTAGCTCGTTTGGATTTTGCTCGAATTCGTCTTGTTCGGAATGAGTTGCAATGGTCTCAAGTTTTATTCACTGACGAATCAAGATTCATGTTGAGATCAGTAGACGGGCGTCGGAGGGTTTGGAGAAGGCGTGGGGAAAGATACGAGGATGGTATGTTCAGTGAAAGGGAGAGTTTTGGCGGTGGTTCACTAATGGTATGGGGTGAAATTACCAGCGATGCCCGTACATAATTAATTGTGTTTCCACCACGGCAATCTCTAAATGCAGTGAGATACATAGAGATCTTGAATGGACATGTTATCCCATTTGCACCTTACATTGGCGAAGAATTCCTCTTAATGCAAGATAATGCACGACCGCATATAGCAGTGATGATAACAAAATTTTTAAACGATGTCGGAATTAATCGTATGCCGTGGCCCGCTAAAAGCCCACGCTAAATTGGGACAACGTGTTAGTAGACGCAACCCAGAGAATCTGAATGAATTGAGGATTGCTCTTACAGAAGAATGGGACAATATCCTTCAAATCACTATCACAAATTTGATTGAAAGCATGCCTAGGCGCATGGAAGCGTTTTTTAAGGATTGTTCAGTTGTTTTTTAAGTTTATTGTTTTAATCATTAATAATTACAGTCGTTTTACTAAAATGTCGAATAATTCTTTGTTTGCTATTTCTTTTTGATGTTGTTTGTACTTGTACTGTAAGTAACAATTATTTCAGCGTCCGTAATCGAAAACGCTAAACATTTCTTAAACGATGAACTTTTTAGACATTTTCAGCTCCACGGCCTCCTTGTTGAATATCAAACTTAATAACACCGTTTCATCTAAAATGTCGCATCTTCGTTGCTGAAGGGGCTAGAGAGGTGATTAAAAAAAGAGAATATTGAAAAAAGAAGAAAATAATTCAATACAAATAAAATTTCACTCCACAGCGACAATCAATTTCGTTTCAAAATCATAATCGGTTTTTAAAGGCTGTACATATTAAAAAATACATTTTTTATGGAAAGCCAATTACAAAATCGTAAAAGTACAAAATACAAAACCTGCAAGAATCGCCCTTTCAAACAAAAACAAATTATCAAAATCGATAGGCTGGTTTACCAGTTATTGAACATCAAATTTGGGACGAAATCTAGGTGCGCCACTTTTTATGTCCGTCAGTGTATTTACGATAATTTAGTGTAAATCTGTTTTCTGTTGCTTGTTAAACTTACATCGTGATTTTATCTTCAAACTATGACTTGTCCTGTACATTTATATGTCTAAAGGATTAATAAAGGTTTATTAATTTTATTATTATAGGTAAAATTATGCGGGTTTATTGTTTCATTACACCGGGTAATTTTTTTTACCAGATACATCCAAATATCTTGAAAAGTAAGTAAGCACTTTCGGGAAACATATCTCAGATCAAAATTAGATCATTCCGTTGGGGAAAGACTTTGGTACCAAAACACCCACACCCCCACCCACTGCGAAGCTGACTTAGACTTTTTAAATGGGGACCCCTATTATTATCGCGTAACCGGATTTCCCGACTAAAAATTCAATTTTTCTACTCGTATTATATAATATTTTTGTATTGGGATAGTTTTTAAAATTAATGATTTCGTAATTTGTGTGAAAGAAGAATCTATTTTGGATAGTTTCATAACAGAAAAGCAGATAATTTTATTGCATTAATATTTCACTTTTTCTGATATTATTTCAGTATTAGTATCTCTCCCTTAGCCATTGAAGTCAATTTATGATAAGTACTAGATAATAAATCCTACCTGGGATTCCGTACCTATTGGATAAATTAGAACCCCAGTCACCCCCATATTATAAATTCTATAGTGTTGATAGTGTGTGCCAGCAGGTAAGGTGTAAGTTTCCCATAAACTGTCGGCGGATATTTAAGAATCCATTTAGAAATCCCTAAAAACTAATAACAAGCCATGAAAACATCCTCCCAGCCCAGCAACAAAGCTGCTTACAAATCTAAGCCGAAAGGCCAACACTGCGTTTATAAGACGCCGGTATAACAGGTAGACAATAAGACTTCTCCACTTTTATCTTACTAAATACTTCCCCTGCTGACCGATCCGTTGCTTCTCATCGCAAATTAATACCTTCTGTATTATACCTAGGCCATAAGAGGGATCCCTTTTGTGGCATCTTCCGACAAAAGTAAGCCGAGATGTAGTTAAATTGTAAGTTTGAAGTGACAAATTAACTATTTAGTGACTGCACTAGTAGAAGAGAATATTTTTTTTGGATTATATATTTTTAAATTCATTTTTGTTTTGAAGTACAGTAGGACTACGCCAAAATTTAATTTGCCTATAATTAGTATTTGGTCAGCTCGTGGATTAAACAATAATATAATTATTTTAGGCTTTTATATCATATAAATTGTGTAATGTAATAAATTGATCGGTTTAATTAAATTTTAATTGATAATCTTATTAATACTCGGAGTAGTTTCCACAAACACTTTCACTTCGGTCGACGCGCGTTTCGCCAATCAAGTTGGCATCATCCCGAGACGATTAAAACTAATCTTAAACTACAAAATCTACCATATTTATACTACCTTCATAGTGACGTCACTAATTATATCACCGTAAAATTTACGCGTGACTAATCACGCTTCAATGATCGGTTGCTAAGCAACGCGTAAAGCGGGCTATACGGTATAGGTCCCTTGTCGCTATTCATACTACTTTTACATTTTACAATTTATATGCTCTCAAATGCATCCAACTGTCTATTATTGGTCACATTTCCAACTAATCTTAAATTACTAAGATGTATTCTATGATTGTTGTCAAAAAGCATGTTGTGCAACACTAGACTTATCTGTTCTTCCATATTTTAGATGAGCCATATGCTCTTTAAATCTGGTGTTAATTGATCGTTTCGTTTGTGCAACATATTTTCGATCACAATCATTACAACTAATTTCGTAAATCCCAGACCTTTCATTTGGAACAATTTTATCCTTTGGATTGTCTAAAAGTTGTTGTAATTTATTACTCGACGAATGAGAATCGCTGTTATACCCACGTTTTTGAAGACCTTAATCAAACTACGAGTAAACCGGGGTTCGTACGGGATGGATACATATTTTGGAGTCTCTATATCCTTTTAAAAGGTCGTAGAATTACGAAGTGTGTCCTTAAATTTACGCTTCCTAATTAGTTTTCAACTATATCTCTAGGATAACCATTACTCACAGCTATATCTCAGCAGATAAAGGTAATAAGGTTGTTATTTTAGATAAAGAGGACTATTATGAACGGGTAAACAACCTAATTAGTAATGATCCTTATAAAGGAAACTAGAAACCCTTTACCAAGAATGACCACTGAAATAAAAAATGTCCTCTAATCATGTAACAACCTTATTACTCCACCTGTTAAGAATATGTTACGTGTATCTAACCCTACTGTACCTAGATTGTATTGTCTACCAAAAATTCATAAGCCAAAGAAGTCGATGCGTCCAATAGTATCGTCTGTTGGATCTCCGACTTACCATTTATCAAAATGGTTGACTAAGGAATTTGAAAGTTTTCCCATTGCACAGCCTAGTTTTTCAGTTAAAAATTCGAATGATTTCATCGATAAGGTCAAGAATATTCAATTGCAAAAGATTGAAATTTTGATTTCCTTTGATGTTTGTTCATTATTTCCTAGTGTACCAATTCCACAGACCTTGGACTATCTTGAGGATTTACTCGAATTAAACAACTATAGAAAAGAAGTAATAGAAGAATATATAAACGTTACAAAACTTTGTATGAAACAAAATTGCTTCCGTTTCAATGACAAGTTCTATGAACAACATGAAGGAACCGCAATGGGTAACTGTTTATCGCCTTTCATTGCTAATGTCTTCATGAGTCCATTTGAAACTGAAGCAAAAGAAGAATTCGAGTATTTTCCTAGGAATTGGCTGAGGTATGTGGTTGACATTTTTGCCGTGTTTGACACTAAAATTGCGGATGTAGAAAACTTCATTTCCAAATTAAATAGTCGTTTCACTTCTGTAAAGTTTACATATGAACTAGGAAATAATGAAAAACTTCCATTTTTAGATGTATTAGTAATTAAAAATAGTGACAATAGGTTAGAATTTGATATATATATATATATATATATATATATATATATATATATATATATATATATATATATATATATATATATATATATATATATATATATATACATATATAAAAATATATATATATATATATATATATATATATATATATATATATATATATATATATATATATATATATATATATATATATATATATATATATATATATATATATATATATATATATATATATATATATATATATATATATATATATATATATATATATATATATATATATATATATATATATAAAAGATACCAGTACGATCAGATATATCCCTAATGACTCTCACCACTGCTATCAACATAAAATGGCAAGTTTTAATTTTCTTGTCCATCGTTTACTAAGTTTCCCTCTCAGTAATGAGAGGTTTGAAAAAGAAAAAGTATTAATTAAAGATATAGCTGTGAGTAATGGTTATCCGAGAGATATACTTGAAAAACTAATTAGGAAGCGTAAATTTAAGGACACACTTCGTAATTCTACGACCTTTCAAAAGGATATAGAGCCTCCAAAATATGTATCCATCCCGTACGAACCCCGGTTTACTCGTGGTTTGAGTAAGGTCTTAAAAAACGTGTAATCGAGTAATAAATTACAACAACTTTTAGACAATCCAAAGGATAAAATTGTTCCACATGAAAGATCTGGGATTTACGAAATTAGTTGTAATGATTGTGATTGAAAATATGTTGGACAAACGAGGCGATCAATTAACACCAGATTTAAAGAGCATATGGCTCATCTAAAATATGGAAGAACAGATAAGTCTAGTGTTGCA
>CAXKVY010003460.1:0-15000 GCA_964058915.1 Tetropium fuscum | reverse complement strand
ATGGAAAATTCGAAGGAGCTTTCTGTCAGAGAATGCAAATGGCCCTAAGAATAACTGAAAATTGGTGTGAGGAGTTTGCCCTATCCGTCAACCCCAGGAAGACGGAAATGGTACTCTTTACAAGGAAAAGAAAACTGGAGCCAATGAGAGCACCTGTTCTCCTAAATACAGCACTAAATTTTGCACGACAGGTGAAATACTTGGGGGTAACTTTCGATGCCTTATTAAACTGGAATCTTCACCTCGAAAGAAGAATAAATAAGGCCTACATATCATACGAGCAGTGTCGCAAGACCGTAGGGAAAACCTGGGGAATGAAACCCAGGGTGGTCCTGTGGATTTACACTGCTATCATAAGACCAATGTTGGCCTATGGAGCTGTTGTCTGGTGGCCCAAGAGTCAACAAATAACAGCAAAACTCAAGCTATGCCAGGTACAAAGAGTTGCCTGTCTGAGCATAACCGGAGCCATGCGAACAACACCAACGAGAGCAATGGAGATAATGTTGTGTCTTCCACCGCTAGACCTACATCTAGAAGAAGTGGCTCTGACTACCATGACTCGCCTTAAATCCGTTGACATACTACCAAACGCAAGCTGTGGCCAAACCAGAAGCCGCCTGTGGACTGAGGCTGTCAGAAAGATACCCCTTTTACAGGCATGTGCAGATGGTATTCCGCCTCGGCTTGTCTTTGATAAACCTTACACCATACATACTACTGGTGAAGACGAGGCCGGCGTTGAAGGTGTACACTATGTCTTCACGGACGGATCAAAGAAAAAGGATGGAGCAGGTCTGTGGTATATATTCCAGGAATCTGCGACTCCAATGCAACTGGACTAAGGATAAAAATTCCAGTGTAGTGCAAACAGAACTCGCTGGTATAACCATAGCTGCACAAGAGATTGCTCGCAGAGAAATAACGGGCAAGACAATAAGAATCTGCACAGATAGAAGACAATCACTACTGGCCCTGAAAAATTATGAAATAACTAAAGGATCAACATGGGAATGTCACCAAGCACTTGTGAGAGCATGTCAGATGAATAGCATCTGCCTGTGCTGGGTCAAAGGACACTCACAATGCAACGGCAATATAGAAGCTGACAAACTGGCCAAGAAGGCAGGAAGCCTAAGTATCCTTGGGCCTGGTCCTTCAAGTACACTACTAGCAGCAGCGAAACTCCAATTAATAAAGGAAAACACCCACAAAAAATTAAAGACGTTATGGGATGAAACAAGTAGCTATCAGCTGGCCAGAAATCTTTTGAGATATCCCAGCGAAGAGAAGGCGAGGAACTATCCGGCAATGTCCAGGGGTAAACTGCGATTTGTTACAGGAATCCTAACCGGACACTGCCGGGTAAGGAAACACCTCTATAACATGAGACAAAGTGACACACCTATCTGCAGAGGATGTGAACAAGAAGATGAAATGATCGAGCATGTATGTCCCGCCGTGTCATCGACCAGAGAATCCATATTGGGGGAACGTTGGCCCTCTATAGCCAATTTGAGGGAAATGCCCCTGGGCATTGGGCTGGTCGATGGCCTAGGGAGATATTTCCCTCACGGAGGAAGCACAAGGGGCCCAATGGGGCCTAAGTGCGATCTAAGTCTCTGATCCGCACTCCGGACAAATTCATATCCAGAATAAACATATAAGCAAATCTTAATTTTTGTATGCAGGTTCATGTTATATGTCGTAAGAAGTACACTCGTGCGGAATATGTGAGAAAAATAATAGAAAATCCTTTAGATCAAGATCCGAACGATATATATATATATATATATATATATATATATATATATATATATATATATATATATATATATATATATATATATATATATATATATATATATATATATATATATATATATATATATATATATATATATATATGCTTTGAAAAATAAAAAAGAAGCCAAAGCAATATAGGCAAGAGATTCCAAAGGTCACCGAAATTTATATGAATGAAAAAATAGAGGAAATTTGTAGAAACATGAGTGACGAGCTGGGACGACAAATATTATTTCGTTTAGGAAACATTATAGATTTAGTAGCTGCTGAAGGAAAATATCATTTGAATTGTTACCAAAGCCTAATTCGCGATGCTCCAAGTTGCTCTAAGCCACAACAAGAACATAGTGAAAAACATAGCGCATTTTTAAAATTATGCGAGTATATGGAAAACAGTAACGAGTGTCAATGTTCCTTTTCGCATTTAATGGAAAAAATTAAAGAAATTGCTAATAGTACTGAACTCTACGTACCTCGATGGTTAAAAGAAAAATTACAACGACATTTTGGGCAACGAATTACTATAACTGCCTACCCGTAAATTAACAGTTATTACCCTAACAGACACCTTAGAAAGAGAAAAAATTTTATTCTGAAAAATGTGAAACAATTGAACAGGAAAGATTAAAGATTGTTAAAGCAGCAAGTGAAATAATAAGAGAGGACATAAAAAAGCAAATTTACAACACCGATAATTATCCAAATTTTAGTGAAAATATGCGATTGTTAAATATGCGATATGGGATAGACTGTAAATATGCGTGCGTTATGGAAGAAGGCAATTTAGATTTTTAATTTATACAACTTTTTACAACAATTAAACCAATACCTATGCATTTAAAACGCCTGATTTTACTATCCTCACCAAATAGGAAGAAAACTTCTCCAATTTCTTTTGCTGTTTCACATTTTTTATTAGTTTTTGTTTATTGTAACTACAATTTATACAATAAACGTATGAAAATTAGTTTTTATTTTTTTGGCCGTCATTTGTGATTTTTTCGCTATTGATCTAATGAAAGTTTTTATTGTACTCAATATGACGAATCAAACAAAAAAAAAAGAAGTTGCATTCGATAAACGGTGACTGAATATCATCGTTTTAAAAAAGGCGCTGGCGGCCATGTTTGTCAAAATGGCGCCTTTAGCCCACATGCGATTTTTTGGGACTTTTGGATTTCCATTCTACACCAAAAGAGCTATCGATTAACGTTTAAAAATAAATATTCGGAAACACTTCACTCAAAAACTAAGATTTGCCTGAGCAAATATTCTTTTTAATGAATATTCCGATGAAACGAAAGGAAAATTTAAAATATTGAACACAATTTGAACCCCGTCAAGTTTTTTTCGTTGTGGAATACCTCAAAATGAACCTTTGCAAGCTTCTAATAGTATTTAGGTTCATAATTATTTACAACCAGTGAGTGAGAAATTATATTCTCACTCAACGATACAACGCTGGAACAATTTCGGTTTCAATATTACTGAACTGAACTTATTTCGGCACTTCAACGTATCAGGATACAAAGTTGATGATCTCTTGAGTGTTTTACCGAAAAATAGTGGCATGTGATAATTAAAAGATGAATATTTAGAACCAGGAAGACAGCAATTAAGAGAATAGTAAATTATGGATTTGACGTGGCATTACGCCGTAAAAGGTAATAACCAATAGATGGAATAATCACCATAAAAACTGGTAAATTATGCTTATGGCTATTTCAAAACAATTTTAGTTTTTATGGCAATATATTGATATTTGATTATAGGGTATGCAAGCGTACAATTAGCAAAAATAAAAGTCTACCACAATAGTTTTGCAAGCGGTTTCGTTCTCACCGCTTTATTTGTCGGAAGTGATTCTCGTGATTTGCATGAAATCCTGCGGCGTAACGAACATCTGCATTCGAATCTAAGTATAATATTGAATACCTATTAGTAGTTCGGACCTATCATCTTCTCCGGGACTTGACAGTTCTGACAATTTGATTTAGATCTGTATTTTCGAACAAAATAGGCACACACTGCGGGCTCTACAGAAGTTGTAACGTAAATAAATTCCGTTCCGTTTTATGGCTAATGTTTGAATTCCTATTTCAAATATTTGAAATAAAACTGCGAGAACTTGTAGAAATTTACCGCGACTCATCATCTACCATTAGCCCTAACTTTCCGTCCCGCTAAATGTCGCGTGCTCCCAGCAAGCACATTTATACGCGATATCCGCAAAAATCATTCTCTTTCTGCCGACCTGCTTGCTTGAGCCTGTTGACCGTGGCTTACGTTCGCGATGATATATCTTCGGTGTTTTAGTGTAGTGATTCTTAATTACCAGGTATAGTCTGAAATATTTTATTATTATTATTATACATGTGTGAGTGTTTTACAGCTGGGCCAAGTAATTAAAGGATTTCCGAAGGGGAATTAAGTCGTAATTCGACCATTATTTGCTTAGTGCAAACCTTAAAATAGGTGTTATACCATATTAAATTTTACGGTTTAAACACTTGCAACTACACTGCGCAACTTATTTAACGCACAACCAAAAAGTTAACTCAAATTTGACGTTATGTATTTTTGACAATTTTTGTTCGTTTTGGTCGATTTTTTTTTCAAATTGTAGGTTTTTCTCTTAGGAATATCACTGTCTTAGTTGTTTTGGTAAAACGAATGATTTTGATATTATACCAGGTGCTATAAAAATGTTATGTTTGTTTCAGAAATTTCAAAACGTCCTGTGGGCTATACAAGGTATTGCAAGTTATTGCAATTATAGCCAATTTAAAGCCTCATGTTTTTTCTACATCTTCTTTTTTTATTCATTTGTTTATCTCTGTTACTTCATGAAATACACCGTTTTGAAACACCATATGCTTTTATTCACATGAAATGCATTTATCGGACAACTCAAACAGCTAGCAAGCTATGGAAATCGAAGATTACACGTCATAAACTGACAACTGTGTCATTAGTTTTTTGTTGACAGTCCAGCAATAATTAGTGAATAATGGAACGCCAAACCAGAAATTTAACTCGTGATGAATGTGTTGAGGCAGCTACATTACATGGTGAAGGGTGGAGTTACAACCGCATAGCTGGAAGGTTGGGAGTGTCTCACACAACTATAGCGAGAGCAATTCAAAGGTACGCGGAACCAGGAGAACATTCCAGACGGGCCGGTCAAGGTAGATCTCGTGTTACCTCTGCTATCCAGGATCGCTTTTTAAGAGTAAATGCTGTAAGACAACGATTTATAACTGCAACACATTTAAGAGCACAACTTCAAGACGCAGGTGGTCCACTCATATGCGTTCAAACTGTACGCCGACGACTGAGGGAGGCAAATTTAAGACCCAGGATTGCTGCTCGAGGACCCGCATTAACAGTAGATCATCGAAGAGCCAGATTGAATTTTCGAATCTAGCCGATCTACCGAAGACCCGATGAGCGATATAGTCAATGCAATTTTTTGCACACAACTTTATATGGAGGTGGATCCGTCATGGTGTGCGCGGAATATCTTTGACTGGGCGAACGGACTTGGTAACTGTGAATGGAAATCTCAATTCTGACAGATACATCACAGACATTCTTGAAGCACATGTTTTGCCTTATGCCCCCTATATAGGACCCAATTTTTTACTTATGCAAGACAATGCGCGTCCCCACACGAGTCTTATCGTGAGAAATTATCTTGAAGAAGTAGGAATTGATCACATAGACTGGCCAGCCCGTAGCCCTGACCTTAACCCCATTGAACATGTTTGGGATTTTATCGGTCGGCGGTTACGAAGTGAGGGACGACAACTCCAAAATTTACAAGAATTGGAAGGACGCCTAGTCGAATTATGGAATGGCCTAGATCAGAACCTAATCAGAACTTTGGTTTTAAGTATGAACCAAAGATGTCGGGAGGTCATTCGCGGAAGGGGTGGAAACACCAGATACTAATTCTCTATTTACTCTTGTTTTGTTTCCTGTTATTCGTTGTTTTATTGATTGAAGCAATCCATTTTTCTAGGTATGTTTTTTGAGTTTTTGTCCTTTTAAGACCTTTTTCTCTTCTAAAACACCTTGCATCTCTCAATAAATTATAAGATATCAAGGAAAACAGAACGCAAAATGAGGCATTAAACCAGTATAATGAGTAATAAATAATGAGCACTTGACAAAAAAGAAAGTTAATAAATTTAATAAAAATCACGTCAACTCAAAAATTGGATATTTTATGAAGTAACAGAGATAAACAAATGAATAAAAAAAGAAAATGTAGAAAAAACATGAGGCTTTAAATTGGCTATAATTGCAATAACTTGCAATACCTTGTATAGCCCACAGGACGTTTTGAAATTTCGGAAAAAAACATAACATTTTTATAGCACCTGGTATAATATCAAAATCATTCGTTTTACCAAAACAACTAAGACAGTGATATTCCTAAGAGAAAAACCTACAATTGGAAAAAAAAATTGACCAAAACGAACAAAAATTGTCGAAAATACATAACGTCAAATTTGAGTTAACTTTTTGGTTGTGCGTTAAATAAGTTGCGCAGTGTACTTGGAGTGAGCTGTGGGCACAAAAGCCACGTCTATATTTTTTTCTATTTTGGTATATTATTACCACTTTATTTTTTTATTGAATTAAATTTATATTTAATTTAAGTTTGAATCGTACGTTATCGTTCGATTTTAGACTACCTACCTGGTAATTAAGAATCAAAGATACTGTTTCGCCGAATGGTAGCATACTTTTAGTTTATTAGAAGATATTACTTCGACGGCGTAGGCCATAGGTATTTGTTTATATTTTGCATCGACAAAAAGCAGCATTTATTTCAATTTTTTATTTAATTGTATAGTGAAAATTTGCATACCACATTCCTGTCTTGATAATATTATTTTTTTTTACTTTGATAAATTCTAATATCAATTTTTGGGAATTTAATTAAAATTTATTTCCAATATTTAACATTACAATATTTTTTATATAATTAAAACTCATATTTTGTAACTATTAATCTAGTTATTTTATTTAAATTCATTTTAGTATAAATTTCACTCTTGATATCCGGTTCAAGCGGGAACTTATACATATTTTTTTCTTCCAAATTTGTAAAACCTGATACTGGTAAATTTTTCTTCCACACCTTGATGACCGAGAATCAATTCCTTTGGTGAGCAGAGCAGACCATTATTATCTATTCCTGAACGTCAGACTGGAAGGTATCTCCTCCTGCAGCCGGCACATTCGGCCCATTGCGGTATACATCGCCCTTAGAGGCTACGTCTCAGCTCAGCTGGACCACCAAGCCGAAGCTTCAGCCTAGGATCCTAGGAAACCCAGCACATTCACGAGGGGATCTCCAGAAAAGAGAAAAGGTATTTTTGTATAATTAATTGCCCCTAGGAATTACCAGGTCTTAAGGAATATTTCCACTTTACTTTTTTTCCACGGTTTACAATTCACTTTTTTTGTAAATGATAAAATTCTCGATTTGACCTTGTGTCAAGAGTGAATATTTTTTATTGTTTTAACCTAAAGCCCTTCAGGCTACTTAATAAAGTATTGTATTGGCTGATCATTTCCGCGGTCTTCTGTAGTATTTAAGTACTCTTGACCTGGCGTCTAAGTATTTTTATACAAATTTTAAGCAGGAGTAGATCAAGCCGGGCATTGTCAAGCTGTGATTTTTCTGGTGATATATCTAATGGTATCTAAGTGCAAGCCTCTAGCAAATCCACTTATCCACGACCTCCGTATTTAACTGAGCAGCCGATAGGCAACGACAAAAAATTCATTACGTCACATCTCCTGGATGAGAGGCCTTTTAATTAAGGTTATTTATATTTATTATGTAAGTATTGACCAGAGATTGACCAGCAAATAAAGCTGTTGCAGCACACAACCATTATTCTAGGGCTGTCAAATAGTACCCAGGCGATATACACGTTAATGCGAATGCGTTTTGTACGCAAAGCAGCGTGTGCTATTGGGGACACTTCGCGATGCCTAGCCATGTCCTGCACCGTGCCAATGTGCCTATCATAGCTTAGCGTTCGCATACAGCACAGCTGTGACCTTGAACGCTTCTTCTTACGTAGATGCCTCCAACACGATATAAAATACGTACAAGAGGAAACGAACTAAGTTTTACTGCAATTAGCATGCAGCAGAGCTGCCAAATAGTGCCCAGGCGATATACACGTTAATGCGAACGGTACATTTTAAACATATTCTTATTTGCACAATGCTGGATGACAAAACAGTGAATGTTTTAACAGAAACCAAAAGTACACAAGCTTGTAACGTCTGTAAAGCTACGCCCACGCATATGAACGACTTAGAAAATATCGAGGAATGAGTATATAACGAAGACACATACAAATTTGGTATTTCCATATTACATGCTCATCTCCGTTGCTACGAATATTTATTCCATATCTCATATAAATTGACTATGCAGAAATAGCAAGAGGCAAAGAAGCACAGGAAAAAGTGACAGAGCAAAAAAATTAAGTCTGCATAGTTTTTTATAAAGAAATGACTTGTTGTTGACCAACCAAAACAAGGAGGGGGCAAATAACGATGGAAACACAGCAATAATTTTTTATAAAAACCCGCTATTGGTGTATCAAATCACAGGTGTCTCCAGAGAATTTATTGAGAGATTTGCAAATATTTTGTGTGCCTGGTGCTATCATTTTCTGCGGACATTACATAGACGACCATGTAGATTCAAAAATTATTTTAAAGTGTAGCTCCTTATATACAAAAAACTACTTCTCAGAATATTTTGCCTCAATCTCTACTGGTCTAGTACGTACAGCCCGAGCGGAGATAGGTAGGCCACCCTGTATAAGTATATAGAAATATGTAATTATGTTTATATAATATGTCTGATTCTTATGGTAAAATAAAATAAATAAAATCTGTTATCTCTTATATCTTCTAATATCTTTAACGAAATGTAATATTTTGTGTTACTTTACTATAAAAATAATAGAATAATTTTTAAGGGCCTTTTGCTGAATTCCTGGCATTTTTGGAACGAAAAAAAATTTTTTTCCTTCAAAATGTGATCACCCTGTAAAATATTAATACACAATACAACAGGTATCATATTTTCAGTGTGATAAAATCTTAGAAATATCAATAATAACTAGACCAATCTAATTTGTCAGAAAACGGATCAACTATTATTGATAATAGGATAAAGTGATTCGGAACATAAATCTTGTATTTACCATAGAACCCTTTCAGTCAATAATATTTTCCATTTTCTTACTGTAGAATAGACCCTATGGAAACAATTCCATAAGATCGTATTTACGAAACGTATTCATGATAAAAACTGCGGTGTATTTGGTTTGGTATATCTTAGAAGATTAATAATAAAATAAAGGATCTACGTATATTCCTAATATGCCAAAGTAATCAGTGATTAATTTGAGAGGACCTCGATTATAAAATCTCTTGTTTGTATTTGTAGTAGGTACAATTTAATTTGAAAGAAATATGGTATATGTATGTGCTCTAATTAGTAATTAAATAGCAGCTACTATTATAATGATTTTATGTTAATAATGACATATTTTTAGAATTCCGATGATTGATTTATGAGCAATACTGTTACAAAATCTTCAGTACGATACGCAATGCGGCAATCAGCACGGAGAATTCTTAAGTAGATGGTTTAAGTATTTTAATATAAATAAATTGTTCCACGTTAGTGTCGTTTATGCCTCATTAATTATTTATATATAACAATATATCTAAACACCTGACACTATCTGCAGAAGAATTGTAAATCAATTCTGCAATCATGCAGCAAGAGAAATGGCAAATCCGAATAGTAACTGAGTGATTGTTTATTTTGTATGATTGTATGTATACCTGCATGCATAATAATAATTTTGGCGACTTCACGTAAGATGTAGGTAAGGCACAATAATTATTCCATACTGGGGCTGAATTCTCGAATTGTTTCCTGTTGGAAACTTGGTTGAAATATTACGTGTTCTTATAGGAGAAGGAGAACCGTCATCTTTCCTGCAGTAAAAGATTCGAGAATTGAGCCAGATATTTTATATATATATATATATATATATATATATATATATATATATATATATATATATACAGGGTGAGTCAGTTTTTTGTAGACAAACTTTAACAGGGGATAGAACGCACGTTTTTAAAAAGAAAAGTGCCTATAAAAATATGGCCGATCTAGCTTCCTAAGGAAGATACAAGGTGTTAAAGTTTCATTTTTTTTTACATTAATGTGTAATATTTTCTGAACGGAATGATATATTCACTAAATATTTTACACATATCTTAACCTGCATAGGATCAACATGTTGTATTGTTCCTGTCGAAAATACTATAGTGGATGTTACTTTTTTCGGGTACTTCGGATATTCTGCATAATGGAACTTTTTCTTCGTACGCCACTGACATTATCTGATACATATTTCTAAAATAACGGCCCCTTAGTAACAATTTTGATCTCTTGTAATTTTGCTCTAACTACGACAGTTTTAGAGATATTGGCCGTTGTTTCTCTGACAGTGTAATGTCGTTATTATATTTTTTTTCTCGAATTTTCTTTATGACTTATAAACGAACGCTTAGATTTTTTCATGTCTGGGGGATAATGCGTATTAATTAAGGCGCATAAAACAAGCGGTAAGAATGTTCAAAAACTTGCACAGTGGCGGGGTGGAAGGGGTGCTCCACCCCTTTCGTAAACAGAACATCTACGCCAAAGACTATTTAAAAAAAAACTGTTATTTTCATTATCTACATACAGTTTAACAAAAATAATGTCCCTTCTTCTGTTTCGAAATTCCTGTGCGGTTCCTAGTTATTTTGATTTTTAGTGTTTGCTGTGGTACTAAATTAAGTAATTTATTTATTAGCAATAATAATTAATAATAATTATCGGCTAAATATTTAATTCTTTCAACGAAACCTACCTAAATATGGTGTGTTAAGGATTCTAAAAAGCCGAAATCTCTTATTCTTTATCTTTTTCCAATATAGTCAAAATAAATATTTGTTATATCAAGCCTTACTCAAATACAATACTTTTATATGTTGAAATCTGTTAAATTACAAATGTACTTACAATACAATAGATTATTGTGCAGTTGCCAAAAGTCTTAAAAATTTCCTTTAAGTTTTATTAAACTTGTGCATGTACCAATTTTTGTTTCAATTTTTGTTGTTGTTTGCTAAATAATTTCCATTTAAAACTAGCGTATTTGAAACTGTACGTAATAATTGCAACAAAATATTATACTCCTTGGAAAACAAGTAGGCATTATTTCATATTTTGAAACGACAGTTTGACGTATTACAAGTTTATCTACAAACAATTTTGCTTCATCTTGAATATTTTCACTGTTATTAATTATTATTTTTAAGATTAAAAAGTTATTTTATGTGATTTGTCAGATTTTAATTAGTGTAATATGCCGTTTACATTTACAAATAGCGAACAAGCCGACATTCATTTTATTTATGGGTTCGCAAATGGGAATTCAAGATACGCAGCTAGGGAGTATCGAAGAAGATTTCAAAATAGACGACAACCTCATCATTCCGTTTTTGTGAGTATCCACCGTCGATTTGTTAACCAGGGTTTGAAAAATGTACCCGGGGGCCGACAGAATAACCGTGGACGAGATAGAGACCGTATATTGCGGGAATTTAATAGGAACCCAACGACAAGTACTCGACGTGCTGCTATTGCTCTTGGTATTTCCCAAAGTAAAATTTCCCGGGTTTTAAAACGGGATCACAGACGCCCATATCATTTTCAATATGTTCAAGGTTTATGTCCAGGTGACGCTGAACGAAGACTTACTTATTGTAGGTGGGTTCTTAACACCATTCAAAATAATAGGGATTTCTTATCCAATATACTGTGGACTGATGAATCTTGTTTTACTCGTCGTGGTATAGTAAATTTTCACAATCTGCATGTATGGGCACATGAAAACCCACATGCCATTCGACCACGAAGTTTTCAACATGAATTTAGTACAAATGTCTGGATTGGAATTTACGGCAACCACGTGTTTGGACCTTATTTCTTGCCACAACGTGTAAATTCAGAAAATTTCCTACAATTTTTAGAAGAACACCATGGTAATATATGGGAAATGACTCTTCAAATTCAAAGGAATGACTCCTTTGAATTTAAGAAGACAGTCTTGGATTCAACTTGATGGGTGCCCGGCCCATTATGGCAGAAATGTAAGAAATTGGCTAAACAGTAACTATCCAGGGAGGTGGATAGGTCGTGGAGGTCCAGTGGCGTGGCCTCCCAGATCCCCCGATTTAACACCACTTGACTTTTTTGTGTGGGGATTCATTAAGGAAATAGTGTATACCACTCCGGTTAATACACTTGAGGAACTTCAAAATCGCATTAGAGATGCTTGCAATGAAATAAGGGTGCATCATTTAGTTAACTTAAGACGTTCTATGATACGTCGCAGTGAAATGTGTATTGAGAAGAACGGTTTACATTTTGAACAAAGTATCTAATTTTATGTATGTAGGTACTAGTGTTATTGTTATTAATTCTTGTAATTGTTATTTATAAATCATTATTGCTAACAATTGTTATTTATTCCACAATTATTATTGTTAATTAAATATTGCTATAAATTCAAAAATGTTTATATCTCCATAAACATTAACATCAATGTTCATCTAATGTTTTTTTTGTAATTGTAATTACTTGGAAAGAGATAAAGAGATTTCGGCTTTTTAGAATCCTTAACAAACCATATTTAGGTAGGTTTCGTTGAAAGAATTAAATATTTAGCCGATAATTATTATTGCTAATAAATAAATTACTTAATTTAGTACCACATCAAACACTAAAAATCAAAATAACTAGGAAACGCACAGGAATTTCGAAACAGAAGAAGGGACATTATTTTTGTTAAACTGTATGTAGATAATGAAAATAACAGTTTTTTTAAATAGTCTTTGGCGTAGAAGTTCTGTTTACGAAAGGGGTGGAGCACCCCTTCCACCCCGCCACTGTGCAAGTTTTTGAACATTCTTACCGCTTGTTTTATGCGCCTTAATTAATAGGCATTATCCCTCAAACATGAAAAAATCTAAGCGTTCGTTTATAAGTCATAAGGAAAATTCGAGAAAAAAAAATTATAATAACGACATTACATTGTCAGAAACAACGGCCAATATCTCGAAAACTGTCATAGTTAGAGCAAAATTACAAGAGATCAAAATTGTTACTAAGGGGCCGTTATTTTAGAAATATGTATCAGGTAATGTCAGTGGCGTACGAAAAAAAAGTTCTATTATGCAGAGTAGTCGAAGTACCCGAAAAAAGTAACATCCACTATAGTATTTTCGACAGGAACAATACAACAAGTTGATCCTATGCAGGTTAAGATATGTGTAAAATATTTAGTGAATATATCATTCCGTTCAGAAAATATTACACATTAATGTAAAAAAAAATTAAATTTTAACACCCTGTATCTTCCTTAGGAAGCTAGATCGGCCATATCTTTATAGGCACTTTTCTTTTTAAAAACGTGCGTTCTATCCCCTGTTAAAGTTTGTCTACAAAAAACTGACTCACCCTGTATATATATATATATATATATATATATATATATATATATATATATATATATATATATATATATATATATATATATATATATATATATATATATATATATATATATATATATATATATATATATATATATATATCTCAATCAAATCGGGATGACGCAAAAAAAAAATTGTCAACGTGTTATTATTTCTTTCATTCATATCTCGCTTATTAGACCAGTGTCGATAATTTTGAAACCAAAAAAAAATAATAGTATAATGAAACCCATTGGAAGAGGAAGTGAATATAACAAAAATTAAAGGAAAAATAATTTACGGTCGATCTGAGGTCGGGAAGTGAATGGGGTGAGTTTTTAAGGGTAAAAAACGAATTATCTCGATTTCCGGCCCTATGGGAAAAAGTTAAATAGCAAAGTTGTAAGTTGTAAATAGCAAAGTTGTAAGTTGTAAATAGCAAAGTCAAAATAAGGTGAAAAAATAAATATTTTAAATAAAAAAAATTACAGTGTGTTGGGACATAAAAAGGTGTTTTCACAAAATTTTTTTTAAAAAATTTTGTTGTAAAAGCAAAATAAAAATACAAAAACTTGGTTATTTGAATTTTTCACATAAATTTTGAGGTTATGTGAAAAAGTGTAAATACAAAAGTTGTAGATCTTTTTATTACAACTTATGCTATTTAACTTTTTTCCACAGGACTTGTCGTTTTGCCGGAAATCGAGATAAACGGTTTTTCATCCTTAAAAACTCACCCCCTTCCACTTCCCGACCTCAGATGGCCCGTGAATTATTTTTCCTTTCATTTTTGTTATATTCTATTCCTTTTCGAATGGGTTTCATCCCACTATTATCCTTCTTCACTTTTTACCATTTTCAAAGGCCCTGGTCTATATCTATGAAAGGAATATAAAAATCAAAGTAGCTTGTACTCCAGATAGCACAGGCCATAATTTTTATTCTTACTATTTTTTTGAAATTTGCATTGTGTCTATAATCACGAGTGTACCTAGTAAATTTAGTAAAATAAGAAAATAAATATTTGCGTAATAAGAGAACTACGCGATATTTTATTAAATATTTTACGCTTTAAACAATTTATTTATTTCGTCTAAAAATAACTTTGCTAATAATTTGGCAAAAAAAACTGGTATAAGCGTCTAAAATTCTTCGTCGGTGTTTTACCACTGGGGGTTGTTTAGACCCCGATATCGCCAGACAAATTCACAGGGGGTATATACATGTTAACTACTATGGTTTAATATAATCAGTGCATTTTTACCTTTCAATACCACGGGACACGTTTCTAGACGCCTTTTCGTATTTTGAATATCTACCATTCTATTATTTAATCTATTATTACTAATTCTTATTAATTCTATATTATATCTAATAAAAACGGTTTTTAGGTTGACAGTTTTTCGAGTCAAATTTTTTATGCCGAAAATGTTGACAGAAAAACAGCCAAAAATTTCGATTTTATTCTTTTTTGATGTTTTGCCTATAACTTTTTTTAGGTCAGAGATAGGCATTACTTTAGAGAAAAAAAGTAGACTATAT